>RJWJ010016780.1:0-33963 GCA_004363605.1 Indri indri | reverse complement strand
TCCCCTCCTGCACCAGGCAGGCTGGGGGTTGACGTCTTCTCTGGAGGCCCCAGGGGGACCTCGGGACGGTCCGGGACAGCCGGCAGCCCCTGCCCCTCCCCTCGGTCTGGGCCTGTCCCTCACGCGCTGTGACCTTGCTTGTCCCCTCTAGGCCCTGGCCTGGCTCCCGCGTTCACCCGGAGGCTCCTGGCTGCCCGGAGGCCGCTTCCCGCGGCGCCGCCCTGCCGCCCTGTCACCCTGCCGCCCGCAGGGCTTTCCCGGAACCGACTGCACAGACTCGCGCGTCCGCGTCCTGCGTGTGGCCGCCTGAACCCAGACTCCGGATCGGAAGGGACCGCGGAGGGACCCTGCCCCCGCCATGGCTGGGGCGACCTCCCGCACACCTCGCTCTCCAGCCGCGGCGGCTCCCTTCTCCCGGCCTCCCCGGTGGGCACAGGGCCGGGAAGTCCGCGCTCGCGGGGGCCGGGACAGCGCAGCTCTCGGAAGCGGGGCGCGCGGCGCGGCCGCTGGGAGCCCTGGCCCGGGGCTGGGCGCACGGGGCGCGGCGCACGAGGAGGGGCCGGGAGAGCCCCGCCCGGGCCCGGATGGGGGTGTGGCCCCGAGTGCGCCGCGGCATCCAGCCCGGCTCCGAGCGCCCGGGCACGTTCCAGCCCCGCGGCGCGTCTCCCGGGAACGGCTCCGGCAGCGCGCCTGGCCCGGGGACGCCCTGACGCCCTCGGGGGACGCCCCGGCCCCGCTCCGATCGCCCGGCCGCGCGCCGCAGAGCGCGGCATGCGGGACTACGACGAGGTGACCGCCTTCCTGGGCGAGTGGGGGCCCTTCCAGCGCCTCATCTTCTTCCTGCTCAGCGCCAGCATCATCCCCAACGGCTTCAATGGCATGTCGGTCGTCTTCCTGGCGGGGACCCCCGAGCACCGCTGCCGGGTGCCGGACGCCGCGAACCTGAGCGGCGCGTGGCGCAACCACAGCGTCCCGCTGCGGCTGCAGGACGGCCGCGAGGTGCCGCACAGCTGCCGCCGCTACCGGCTGGCCGCCATCGCCAACTTCTCGGCGCTCGGGCTGGAGCCGGGGCGCGACGTGGACCTGGCGCAGCTGGAGCAGGAGAGCTGCCTGGACGGCTGGGAGTTCAGCCGGGACGTCTACCTGTCCACCATCGTGACCGAGGTGGGTGCCCGCGCGGTCCCTGCTGGCGCCGAGGTGGGGACCCGGAGGTGAGCGCCCCTCCGTCTGCGTCAGCCCCCTTGACACTCCCTGCAGCGCCCGGGCCGGCCCCCACCCCACACCTGCCCCGTTATGCTTCTAGCAACAGGTGCGCGCTCCGCGAGAGCAGGACTTGCTGGAGGCTCGTTCCTGGATGGTTTCTGTCCAGGAAGGGGGCGATGGGGAAGAGAGCGTTGTCACCAACTGTCTTTTCCTTTCCGAGTTTCACAATAGATGAAGTTTCCCAAGGGCCCAGATGCTGCCCGGGGAGGCCCAGCCCCAGACTGCCCAGACACACTGCCTGAGTCACCTTCCTGTCAGGGGTGGGAGGAGGCGTGTGAGGGACTCCACAGAGCTGAGATGCAGACACGCAGAACAGCATGTGGCCTGTTCCCTGGCCGCAGACTTCTGGAGGTATTAGGATGTGTACTGCTCTGCCACGTACCTTGTGGTGAAGCTTGGGGTCCTGTCCCGAGGCCCCAATTTCTCCGAAAGCAAGCAAAGGGCCTCCTGGTGCTGGTTGGGTGTAAGAAGCAGAGAAGGCATAACCCTGGCTCTAGGGCACTCATGGCGGGCCGGGGGGGGGGACCCCAGAGACTTCTCTGAGCATAGGGCCAGCAGGTGGGCAGGGGCTACGGCTTGTGCTGCTAGCCCCTGAGCATCCTAAGGGGTTGGTGGCAGGTTTTCTAAGTTCTAGGAATCAGGACACACTTCTCCCGCTATTTTTCCTGTTTCATGTCTGGTAAGGACCAGGATATGCTGGATCACGGCACACCCTCCTTCAAGGGGGGGCATCCTCACAGCCTAGGTAGGTAGGATTTCCCTGCTTCTAGCCCCTCCCTGCTCTATGTTCCTCCCAAGAAAAACCTAAGAGTGGCCTCTGCTGGTCCTCTATCCCTTTCCCTCTGTGCAATGTGATAGTCATCAGACATTGTATCTGGCCTTGTGCTGGGCACGGGGCCTGCCCTCAGAGCTCAGACGCTGTGTGAAAGAGTGTGATAACAGCCCTAGGTAGCATTAGGCTTCTGGAGCCTGATTTCAAATCCTGGCTGGCCTGCTGTGTGGCCTGGGGTAAATAAATTACCTTCTCTATGGGATAACAGGTGAGGAAATACTCCAAGACGGGGTGATAAAATTTGAGCTGAGTCTGAAAATATGAGTGGTACCTGTCTAGGCAAAGGACATGGCAGATTCTGGGAGTGGAATTCCCACAGATCAGGGTGGCTGGAGCTCAAGGGAGGATGGGTGAGACTAGAAATACCCCCACGGGCCAGCTGATACTGGCCCCTGTAGCTATATTGAGGAGTTGACTTTATTCTGAGGACAGTGAGGAAATAGTAAGTGTTCTAAGCAAGGCCAGATCTGTGTTTTTAGAAAGGGCTTACTCTAGCTGCTATGAAAAGCAAAAAGACTGGTGAGTAAACTGTGGAAGTCACCTCTGCAACAGAATGGTGGCCAGCCAGGCATGGTGGCTGTGAAGACGGCAGGACCTGTGGAAAGTGGGCTCAGCCTATGGACCCCCTCTGGACACCCCTCCCCACACATGTCAGCACTGTGCCCGCCCTGGGCCCTGGGGTGGCCTCGCTTCTCTGGCTTTGACCCCCTTCCTGTAGCCTGGCCTGGGGGCATCTAGACAAGGGCCAGCTCATCCTACCTTAATTCCTGGAAGTGTCATCAGCACCTGAGACAGAGGATTAGCCCACGGGCTGCAGCTGTCCCTACCAGCTGGGCTGACCTGTCTGCTCGCCACTTCCTCCCTGGTTTTATTCACCTTGGGATGGGGTGTAGATACTGGCCTCCAAGTCTGTAGCTACCCACGTTTGCCCGTGTGCACAGGGGCCGGTGGGCACTTCCGGGGGTGCTCGTCCTCTCACACTCACACAGGCAGCAGGATTTGCTTTTTTCAGCAGACTTTTCCTTCCTTGCTTCCTTTCTGGTGGTGGGAGTGATAAAAGCCAACTGGGCAGCGGTGTTGGGGAGGAGGAGGAAGGGAAGTGGGCACCAGGGTGAGCAGGATGGGGTGGCTCTCCCCAGAGGGCTGCTGGCACAAGGAGTGCTGGAGTCAGACTGATTTGAGGGCCAGTTTTGACTCCACCACCAACCACCTGGCTGACTTTCAGCAGGTGACATCTCTGCTCAAAGCCTGGTTCTTTATCTATACAGTGAGGACTCACGCCTATGCAAAGATGCTCAACTAATCATTAGGGCAATGCAGATCAAAACCACGAAGAGATACCACCTCATACCCACGAGGATGGCTACTATCAAAAGACAAAATAACAAGTGTTGGTGAGGATGTGGAGAAGTTGGAACCCTTGTGCACTGCCGATGGGAATTTAAAACGGTGCGCTGTTGTGGAAAACAGTACGGTGGTCCCTCAAAAAATTAAAACTAGAATTACCGTATGATCCAGCAACGCCGGCTCTGGCTATGTATCCAAAGTAGTTTAGAGTAAGGTCTCTAAGAGATATTTGCACACCCGTGTCCATAGCAGCTTATCCGCAAAATAGTCAAGGTAAAAGCAACCTCAACAGATGAACATAATATGGCGTATGCGTACAACGTTACAATATTATACATACAATGTTATAATATCATTCAGCTTTAAGAGGGAAGTAAATTCTGACACATGCTACAACATGGACGAACCATGAAGCTATTATGCTTAGTGAAATAAGCCGGTCACGAAAAGACAAATATTGTATGATTTTTCCTCTATGAGTTATAAAGAGTAGTCACACTCACAGAAACACAAAGTAGATGGCGGTTGCCAGGGGCTGGAAGAAGGGAGGAGTGGGGGGTTGTTGTTTAAGGGGCATAGTTTGAGTTTTGTGAGAAGAAAAGAGTTCTGGAGATCGGTTACACAACAGTGTGACCACTGTTGAACTGTACGCTTAAAAATAGTTAAGGCGAGCCAGGCGCGGTGGCTCACACCTGTAATCCCAGCACTTTGGGAGGCGGAAGCGCAAGGATCACTCTAGGCCGTGAATTTGAGACTAGCCTGGGCAACATAGAAAGACGCTGTCTCTACAAAAAAATAAGAAAAATTAGCCAGCCGTGGTGGCACATACCTGTAGTCCTGCTACCTGGGGGGCTGAGGCAGGAGGGTCCCTTAAGCTGCAGGAGTCGGATGTTGCAGTGACCTACAGTCACACCACTGCACTTTGGCCTGGACGACAGAGCAAGACGCTGTCTCAAAAAAAAGAAAAAACAGTTGCTTGAGATGGTAAATTTTAGGTTACGTGTATTTTGTCACAAGTTCTAATAGGGATAATAAGAGCGCCCACGTCATCTGAGTTGTTGGGAGGATGCAGTAAGATCACACCACACACTCCATCACTCGGTGGCCAGCACAGAGCCTGGCACGGAGAATGCGCATCACAGGTGTGCGGTGAGCAGCAGTAAGGGCAGGACCTCAACTCCCCCTTGCCTTCGCCTCTGGCTGGGCCCCATGGGCACTGCGGGAGCTGTCCCGAGGTCCAGGCTGTGGCCAGTACAACAGGTGATGAGATTAGCTGGAGGCTGAGCCTCCCTCCCCGCAGTGGCAGCTCCAGGGCTCAGAGAATAGGACTGAGGTCCAAATCCACGCTGACTTGGCCAGGGCCAGTGGGAAGAATGGCCTCGGCTGCGCCACAGGTCAGACCCAAGGCCCCTGAGCGGGTTCTCTGCATCCTGGCCGACACGATACAGGTAGAGGGTTGTCCTCCACTTGTATCTCTGCCTTGCACCGCTGGGCCGGGATCTCCCGGGGGGCACGCCCTTGGGGACAGAGACGCCTGCCTGAACTGCCCCCCCCCCGACCCCTCCACAGGAAGAAAGGTCAGCCAAGAGCCCGAGGATGGCATGTTCTGCTGTAGAAATGCCTTTTGCAGTCAGCCGAGAGGTAGGGATCTGGCGTCTGAGTTGGGACTTGAGTGCATTTGTGCACATACATATTCATAAGGTACTTTCCTTCCTCAGGGGCCAATGGTGAAGGCCAGTTCATTTGTCCTGTGCAGTTACTAAGAATCAAATTATGTTTTAGACTTTATTTTGAAATAATTTTTGATTTAGAGAAAAGTTATAAAAATAGTTCAGAGAGTTCACGTATACCCACTGACGTTAACAATTAAAATACTTGTAATCCGTTTATCAAAACCAGGAGGTTAACATTGCTTACGACAGTGTTAACTAAACTGCAGACCTTGTTCGAATTTCACCAGTTTCTCCACTAATGTCCTCTTTTTCTTTTAGGACTCGATTCAGAATTCCTCCCTGTGTGTGGCTGTCACGCCTCAGTCTCCCGTCTGTGACCGTTCCTCAGTCTTCCCTTATCTTTCATGACCTTGATATTTTTTATGAGTTATTTTGATGAATGTCCCTCAGTTTGGGTTTGTGTAATTGTTCTCATGAGTGGAGTGAGTTTCGTACTTTTTGGTTAGAATAACACGGAAATGATGATGTAGCCTCAGGACATCACAACAGAGGGTACGAGACATGGATATGTCTTATTACTGGTGACATTGACCTTGATCGCTTGGCTAAGTTGATGTCTTCTGGATTTCTCCACTATACAGTTACTATTTTTCCCTCCATAATTAATAAATATCTTAAGGGAGATACTTTGCGATTATATAAAATCCTGTGTCCCCTAAATTTTTACCTACTGATTTTAACATCCACAACTATGACTGCGGTGTTTGCCTAGTGACGATTTTGCATTTCCCACATTCCTTCTACATTTGGGAATTGGACTTCTGAAAAGAAGAGCTTCCCCTCAGCATCCATTTATTAATTTATGCAATTATTAACTTATATTGGTACAGGCTCATGCAAATTTATTTTATTCCATCAATTATAATCTAATACTATCCTTATTTATTTTGTTGCTCTAGTTGTTCCCGCTGAGACCAGGTTATGTGTTCACTTTAAGGATAAAGGATGTAAAAACCCAGGGTGAGGTCCTGGGTCTGACTCCGAAGTCAGGACCGGAGGAGGCCGTTTGCCCCTGGGGAGGGAGCGCCAGGCATATCTGGTAGCTGAGTCTTCTGCTGGGCTGCAGCTGGGCAGGAACAGGAGCAGGGACTAGTGGGATGTGGGTTGGGACTGAAGCTTCTGTTGGAGAAAGAAGGGCCCCAGGCATCCCAGACCATCTGTCTGACGATGGGTCCTTGTCACTGAGACCCGCCATAGTGGTCAGACCCCAGTCTCCATGGGCATGGCCCTCCATACAGCCCTTCAGTGCCAAGACCCCTGAGAGCAGAGGCCCTACGTGTGAGCAAGCGCAGAGGCTGAAGGATCAGGAAGGGCAGCAAATGCCCTGCTTTCTGGGGGCTTCTGTTCATCAGCAGGACCACACGGCAAGCAGCAGAGGTGAGCCTGCCTCCTGGCCAGGGTCTAAGCATGGGCTGGCCTTTGCCGCAAGCATGTCCCCTTTGCCCAAGGGACGTCATTAGGTAGCCTTGACCCCCTAGTCCATGGGCTGGGAAGACTGAGGCAGTCACCTTTGAGCTGGACTCCGATTTTCCTAGGCCTCATGCTGCAGAGGCCCGAGGGGAGCCTTGTGTGCCGAGGACTGGCCTTCGTGGCAGGCCACCGGTGGTCTGAGCCAGGGCTACTGACACCCCATAGGTACTTCTGTCCTCTCCTATGGCTGGCTGTGTCGTCTAGGGGCCTGTGGGTGGAGGGGCGGGTGGCTCCGCCCTTTAGCGTGAGACAGCCTCTAGCACGGGGCCTGGGCCTCTGGAGGCACTAGCCTTGTGCCACCTTTCCTGGGACCTGGAGTCAGGGCACGGACGGCGGCAGGACTTCCTGATTCCCCGCCCACAGCCCAGAGCGGGCCAGGTGCGTGGAAGGGCGTCAGGGCCTCGGCCCGGCTCACAGGGAGCTGCTGGGCGGCCCTGGGAGCGGCGAGCGAGGAGACAGCGAGACAGACGGAACCTGGCGCGTGGCCGGCCACCACATGGGACGTCACACAGCTGCTCTGAAGGATGTGCCTCCCCTGGCGTCTGGGTGGGCTCCGACAAAGGGGAAAACTGTGCGTGATGGGCAGGGACACTGCTCCCTGGAGTGGAGGCCGGCCGTCAGGACAGTCTGAATGTTAACCAAGTTGCGCAGCCAAGTCCCTCCGGCAGATTCCAAAGGGGATAAAGTGTGAGTGTCTCCAACTCCAGCCAGTCCCAGCGAGGTTTTCATTTCCAGTCAGCGCTTTAGGAAGCAGATCTTGCTGGAGAACAGACGGAGGAGCCTGGGGGGCTTGCTGTGCTCTGGCCTGAACGTGCTTCCCTGTTCAGCAGCCGCCTCGCCCCAGAGTGTCTGCCTGTTGCCTCTCAGCTGCGTTTCTCCGACGGCAGACACCAGGGATCTCAGAGTGTGTCTCTGTCCAGAGGCTGCTTCCCCTGCACCTCCTGCCAAGTTTCTGGGTACACAGACTTTGTCTGTCCCTCCTGGCGGGCAGCAGAACCCTCAGACAGAGTCCAGGGCAGCGTGTTGACAAGAACAAGGCTTTGGCAGGGCTGGCCAGGAGGAGCTCCTGGTGCCTCTGGAAGGACCGTAGTTCCTCCCTGTGGCAGGATGCATTCGGTTTATGTTTAAGGCGAATGCAGGTCTGCCTTGTTACCGAAAGCTGCAGCGTGGTTTTAAGCACGTCTCCGGAGCCCAAAAGAAAGGCAAGAACCCCCATTGGGAACAAAGATGGTGTGGAGAGAATGGAGGTTCTGGGGAAAGGCTGGATTGACCCACATGCCCAGCAAGAAGAACAGACAGCCCAAGGCTGGTGGGTCCTGCTCAGGGTCTGCAAGACTGGAGGGTAGGTGCTCAGCGGCACCTTCCAGAGCGTCCCCGCAGTGCTGAGTGGTTGGCACAGACCCCGTGCCATTTGCTCTCGTCCTCAGAGTGGAGCCTGGGAGAGCCGTGGCGGATCCAATGCCAGGATTCCAGGGGCAGAGCCGAGCCCCTGCATGGCCCCTCTCCTCCCCCCGGCTTCTCGCTCAAACTCACGGGGTCTTTTGCTTTGGTTCAGCCTCCGACGACCACAGAACTCTTCGCTGAGGCTTCTCCACCGGTGGCGGCTTTCTCTTTACCTCTAATCTAAAGGAAGAAAGAACATTTTAAGGTTTAGCAGCCTCCTGGCTCAGTTATTTATAAATGGAAATATATATAGAAGAATTAAATAGTCAAAAAAGATTAACCCACAAAATGGGAGAAAATATTAGCAAATCGCATATCTGATAAAGGACTCATATCCAGAATATTAAAATAACTCTTACAACTCAACGATGAAAGACAACCTGATTTTAAAATGGGTACAATCATTTACCCATTTTGGAGAATAGATATTTTTCCAAAGAAGTACAGATACATAAGCACACGGAAAGGTTCTCAGACTTCAAAAACGGCAGTGTGAGGAGCTCCGCAGACCTGCTCCCCAGCGGAACAACCGTAACTGGTGAAAATGTTGCACATACAAAATACACGCACACAGTTAGTCTCTGGAAATTGTCCTAAGAACATGCAGCAAAGGAAGAAACACCTATTCCAGAAAGTCTGCTGTTTCTTGGTAAGAACGGGAGTCTACGGCACACGGCCGCCCTCCCAGCACAGATGGGGTGGCCAAGAAAACTGCTCTCTCCACTCAGCTCCCAGGCGAAGGACGCAGAGTCTCACCAAGAGGGACAACCAATGCCCCCCCGTCACCCCACCTCTGCACCCTCCAAGTGCAACCGGGAGATCAGAGGACCTCGTCCCCCACCCAGCCTCTACTCATACGGTGGTGGCTCTACCCCCGGGGCCACAGGTCAAGAGTATCGGGGCCTTGGTTCCCCTTATCCAGCTCATTGCCAGGGCAGAGGTTCCACGCCAGGAGAGTCGAGCCAAAAAGAACAGAGGCTGCCACCTCCACCCCGTGTCCTACCCACAAAGTAGGGTGTCGCCCTGAGAGACATGGGCCACTTTCCCTGCCCCCTGCTTTGGAGCAGTGGCTCAGAGATTTTGCCCAAGGGGAGAGAGAGTCCAAAAGCACAGAGAACGCTGAAACTGTCCCCACAGGAACTAGCTATACTTGAAACAGAGTGTGTGGAAGGTCAAGCCTAAGATTGCTCCTGAAAACGCCAGGATTTTGGTGGTCAGCAGCTGAGAGGATGCTGGTAGCTCTGTTAGAGTAACAAGCTATCCCACAGGGCAGCTGGTTTGCCAGAAAGAACCAGAGACACAAACAGCTAAGAGAAGCCCTTTTGGAGTTAGAACAAGTCTTAAAGACCTGCCTCAGAAACTACTCCAGGAGAGGGGCTTGAATTCACTGGATTAGACTCTGGGACAATTTATGCTCCGGGGCATGGCTGAAATCAGTAAAGTAATCAGCTAGCAATTAACGAGCTTAACCGCTGGGTGAGATACCAGCAGAGGCAGACAGCTTAATAGAAAGATCAGGAAAACGGGGATGGGGGTTATTAGTACCCAGGGTTTCTATAATATATAGTCTAAAATGCCCAGTTTTTAACAAAAAATTACAAGACATGCAAAGAAACAGGAAAGTATGATTAACACGCAGGGGGGAAAAAACAGGCAACGGAAACTGCCTGAGAAGGCCCACAGGTCGGATTTAACAAAGACTTAAAAGCAGCCATTATAAATATGTTCAAAGAAGTAATGGAAGTCGTGCTTTTAAAAGTAAAAGAAGGGGCCGTGCACGGTGGCCTTGCCCCGTGGCCTCCCAAATCCCAGTGCTTTAGGAGGCCGAGGTGAGAGGATCGTTTTAGGCCAGGAGTTCAAGACTAGCCTGAGCAACATAGCAAAACCCTGACTCTACAAAAAAATAAAAAAATTAGGCAGGCGTGGTGGCGTGCGCCTGCAGTCCCAACTACTCAGAGGGCTGGGATTGCTTGAGGTTGCAGTGAGCTATGATGATGCCACTGCACTCCAGCCTGAACAGCTGGACAGCAAGACCCTGTCTCTAAAATAATAGGTAAATAAATAAATAAAAGTAAAAGAATGTATAATGACCATATCTCATCAAAGACAGAATACCAATAAAGAGACAGAAATTGCATTTGTATTAAAAAGAACTGAATAGAAATTCTGGAGTAAAAATGTACAAGAACTAAAAACAAAAATCACTAGAGGGCCTTAACAGGTAGAAGAATGAATCAGCAAGCTTGAAGATGCAGGATTGGAAATTGTGCAACCCAAAGAACGAAGAGAAAAAGAGGAATAAAAAAACAAACAGCGCCCCAGAGACATGTGCAACACCCGTAAGCACGGCAACTTGCGCGTGATGGGGATCCTAGAAGGAAGAGTGAGAAGAGAGAAAGGAGCAGGAAAAAAATATTCAAAGAAATAATGGCTGAAAACATCCCAAATTTGTTGGAAAACATTAATCTACACGATCCTGATACATCGTGGTAAAACTGCAGGAGGACAGAGACAGAGGGAAAATTTTGAAAGCAGCAAAAATATGACCTATGTACAAGGGAACTGCAACCAGATTAACATTTGACTTCTTACCAAAAGTCCTGGAAAACAGAAGGCAGCGGATGGCACAGTCTAAGTGCTGAAAGAAAACAACCACCAACCGAGAATACGTTTCCAACAAAACTGTCTTCCAAAAATGAGATAAAGACACTCTGAAATACACAAAAACTGAACAAATTTGTTTCTGGCAGAGCTATCTTACAAGAAATATTACAGGAAGCTCTTCAGGAATAAATTTAACCAAGAAATTGTAAAACTTACACTTTGAAAACTATAAAATGTCATTGAGAGAAATTTTAAAAGACCTAAATAAATGGAAAAACATGCCATGTTCATGGAGCAGAAAACTTGTTATTAGGATGGCAATATTCCCCAAATTGATAAACACATTCAATGCAAAATATGTTCAACATCATTAGTCATTAGAGAAATGCAGATGCAAACCACAATGAGATACCTCTTCGTACGCACTGGGATGGCTAAAATTAGAAAGACACAATAGCAAGTGTTGGTAGAGATGAGGAGAAACTGGAACTCTCATTCATTACTGTTGGGATCATCAAATGGTGAAGCCACTTTGGGAAGCAGATTGGGAGTTTCTCAAAAGGCTAAACGTAGATTTGCCGATATGACCCAATAATTCTACTGCTATGTACCTACCCAAGAGAAATAAAAACATACGTCCACACAAAATTTTGTATATGAATATTCACAGCAGCATTATTCATAGTAGTCAAAAAAGTATAAACAACCCAAATATCTATCAACCGATGACCAGATAAATAAAATGGGGGTATACCCATACTATGGAATATTCTCAGCCATAAAAAGGAATGAGGCACTGATACATGGTACAATAGCATGGATGGACCTTGAGAACATTATGCTAAATGAAAGAAGCTAGTCACAAAAGACCACATATGGTGTGATTCCATCTATATGAAATGTCCACAATAGGCAAATTCATAGATTCATAAAGTAAATTAGTGATTTCTAGGGGCTGGGAGAAGATAATCAGGAGTGACTGCCAGTGGGTAAGGGTTTCTTTCAGGGGTAATGAAAATGTTCTAAAATTAGATACTGTGCTAGGTATAGGGGCTCATGCCTATAATCCCAGCATTTTGGGAGGCTGAGGCAGGAGGATTGCTTGAGGCCAGGAGTTCAAGACCAACCTGAGCAACATGGCAAGACCTCATCTCTACAAAAAATATTATAGAAAAATTAGAGGGGGGCATGGTGGCGTGCACCTGTAGTCCCAGCTACTCGGGAGGCTGAGGCAGGAGGTTGCTTGAGCCCAGGAGTTTGAGGTTGCAGTGAGCTATGATGATGCTACTAAACTCCAGCCTGGGTGACAAAGCAACACCCTGTCTCAAAAATAAATAAGAAAGAAAGAAATAAAAATAAATAAAACTAGATAATGCTGGTGGTTGTACAACTCTGTGAGTATACTAAGAACTACTGAGTTATACACTTTAAAAAGAGTAAATTTTATGGCATGTAAATTATATCTCAATAAAGCTGTTATAAACAAAAAGAATTCAATAGCCAGAGTTTTTTGTTGTTTTTGTTTTTGCAGATGGTCAAGAAATTTTCAGCTTTAAATCACAATCAAGTTATAAAGGTAGAACTGGGGTAGATGTATATTCTGTTATTAACTAACTATTATTAATACTCCTTTCTTTCCCCCTGCAATGAAGGATAACTGTGAGGAGACACGATAGAAATCTATTTTTCATTCTTACATGGACCACTGCTAATTCCTCATGCATCTCTGGGATTGAAGTGCATTTATAAGGGGATTTTACACCTTGTGGTAAGAGCTTTTCTAGTTTTTAGTAATGGAATGGAAGAGTTTTTACTTCTTAAAATCTCTTCTGCCTAGTCAGGTTTAAATATAACCTGCTCTACTCACTGACGCGTGCTGTTCCAAGTCATGGTTTTGCTTAAGACAAAGGTACAGGCTAGACAGCTGCCGTTTAATGAGGTCTACGACATGTCAGACACTCCACGGACATTTCCCGTCCGATGCGCACAACGAACCCAGGAGGGGGTGTTACCGTCACCTCTTGGAAGAGGAAGCAGCAGGCCGACGGAGCTGAATGAGTGGCCCGGAGTCACACAGCCAGAGCGGCAGAACCCAAGAAGCCTGTGCTCTTTGCTCAGCACCAGGCCGCCTTCCAGAGTTCTTCGTCCTAGGCAGGTCAGAGGAGCTGCACTTATCTTTATGATCCTTTACGGCGTTGGCGAAAGCTAAAATTGCCAGACTTTGGCTACTCGGAGAGTTCAAGGTGAGGGTGATTTTCAAAGTACAGTGTGATACTCCCCATCCCGGAACCACACATTTTGCAAATGGATTCTCTGTTATTCCTGATCGTTCAACACTCATCCATCAACAATTTGTTAAGCATCCACTGTGTGCCTAGCCCTGTGTATTGGCTACCTAAAATATGATCGTGCAGATTATTCAGGTTTGAAAACTCTGTTCCTGTGTTGGAGGATGACGAGGAGAAGGCGCCTCTTCTCGTCTCCAGCCGCGGCGCGAGGGCAGAGCGGCCGGGAGCAGAGCCTGCCCCGCTCAGGACTGCAGGGCCCTGCACACACGTGTGCCCATCTGCCCGTCCCGCCAGGTGTGCGACCTTGAGCTTTGGGGGGCAGGGCCCGGCCCGGGGCAGGGGTGAGTGAGCAGCGGCTCCTCCGGCGAACTCACCAGGAAAACTTGCCTGCTCGCTGCGTCGCTTGCGCCTCCACTGCCCCCTTTGTAAAATGGGGTGAGATGAGTCCCCGATCCACACGGCAACTCTTTGAGACTCCGTGAGATGACACGGTGCTCAGTGAGCACGCAGCACACCGCCGTTGTTGTTCCTTTTATTGTCACTATTAGGAGTGACAGGCGCTCTCTTCTATGCCAAGAGAGGCCTCCCATACCCTGTTACCTTGTGACCTGGATTTTTGTTTCTCAGAGCAGACACGGAGGCCACATGCCCGACTGCAATGCACGGAGCTCACTCTGCTCTGCTGAGAACATTGGTCTGAGCCCCTGAGGTGGGACGAGCACAGTGACCCTGGAAGGGCACATCCAGGGTCCCTCCCCCTGCACAGCTTGGGCCAGCGCTGCCACGTCCCACCTCTCTCTGGGGGTGGGTGTCGAGCTGTTCTTTGGAAATGTTAGCGTCTGCCTGGGAGGCACAGCCCCAGGACAGTGCCAGCCAGGTCCCCGCCAGGACAGCCACCCCTGGCCTCTGCGCGGACGATGTGTGTGCATGTTTGTGGTGCATGCATGCACACGTGTGCAGGGACCCCCAGGGACGGTTCTGTCCCATCAAGGAAAAGACTGGCTCCCAGTGGGCCTACATGTCACTGTTAACCACAGGGAGCTCTCGGGGCCCCTAAGACACACCCCTCAAGCCCGAAGGGACCGAGGGCAGGCAGGGCCTGGCCTCCCTGAGAATGGCCCTTGGAGTCAAGGCCTCTCTCTGGGCTGGTGGCTGATGGAGTCCAGCCCCCTGACCCCCAGCTGGAACTTTGTCTGCCAATCCTGTGTCCTAAGACCAGGCCCCTGGCAGCTTTCCAAAAAGACTTCTTGGGCACAACTCCACAGGGAGAAGCTAACCCTAGAGCCAACCATGGGCAGCCATGGGGTCTAGCTACCTTGCCCTGCTGGTTGTAAGCGGGATCCCCAAAGGCAGACAGCACCTTGCATGGGCTTGGGACAGATGGCCACTGCATGCGCAGGGCCTTCTCCTGTGCTACATGACGCTGAAGGGCCTTCTTGGGCCCCTTTTCTGGGAGGGGAGTGGACCGAAAGTGGTGGCTGCACAGCTCCAGGAAAGAGCGACGGGGAGCTGCACTCACCTCAGCCTTCCCAGTGCCCAGGTCGGGACCCCCACCTCTGCTCCACCCCCAGGAGACCAGGCTTGCTCCCTACCAGGGCCAGCTCCCCGGGAACACGGCCTGTGCAGTCTCTCGGAGCCCCACACTTGGTTGTGATGCTCTGCTATTGCTGTCTTGAAATCCTTAATAAGTTTTGAACAAGGGGGTCTGCATTTCAGTTTGCGCTGGGCCTGCAAATCAGGGAGCCAGTCCTGCCCACTGACTTTGCTCACGCAATGCCTGGCTCCACATCCGACAGCCTCCCTCTTTCCTTTCCATCTCTAAATCCCGCGGCAAAGTCCTGACGGGAAAATATTTGAAGAACCACAGAGGAGAGGCGTTGTATTTGGAGGAGCTTTTCTGCTCAGCTGCAGATGGAATGGAGATGGTTGATAATAGACATGTTAAATCCCTCTGCCGAGCTCGAGATCGTCGTGGCTCTGGCCGCGGCTAACGGCTGTGATGGAGGCCTTCTACCCCAGTCCTGGGGTAGTCCTGGTATCGCATTCCTCGAAGAAGTGTAGGGATCATACTTAATAAGCTCATTTTGTCCTGCCTTTAGAGTACAGTCCCAGGCAGGATGTGGGGACGAGGCTGGGTTCTCAGGCCCATGTTGGTATCTGCATGCCCACTTACCTGCTATGACTTCAGACAAATCCCAGTCCCAAAGCCTCAGGTTAATCTTCTGCAAAATGGGTCACACTTTACATCATGAGGCTTTGGGGCCTCAACTGCTCATCTCTCTGTGTGTCAGGGGCAGATCCCAAGCTCTTTTCCGAAGCTCGGTCAGTATTTTTAGAGGTGGGTGGCCATTAATTCAGGCACATGTCTCTCTACCACTTCTGATCTGTGGGCTGGCAGAGGACATGAATCTAGCTGTGCAGTTCTAGAGGGTTCCTTCCCCTTTTCCCTGACGTCCATTCGGGGAGCTCAGGTGAGGCAACCCCACTCTGGATCGGGTCTCAGATTGGTCAGCCGGGCCCTCAGAGAGCTGAGTTCCTGGCCCGGGTTGTTTTCCTCCTACAGAGCTGTGTGTTGGCACCCTGCCGTAGCCAGCCTGTGAGCATGGCAACAGGCAGCCTCGTGAATCTTACTATGTCTTTAGGATAGGGGTGTTCTCAAAGACATTGTCCTCGACAGCACAGAGTGGCCCCTTTGCAGAAGAAGTATTTGGGGAGATTTTCTCTGGTCTCGGCACTCAGAAAAACTGCAGAGTGAGTTTACCCCTTGGGTGCTGCCGTCCCTCCAAGAGCTGAGCTGCTGGGATACTTGGAGCCGGATCTGGGACCCTGTCTGGCAAGCAACGGGCAGTGGGCAAGACAGTCTGGGCTCAGCCTAGCCCAGGCTTGGTTTCGCAACCTCCCCTCCTTTACCTTCTGTTTGCTCTGGTTCCCCTAGCTTTTTGTTTGGCACTTTTCTCTTGTGTGTGCTTCATAAACTCTCTCTGCTGCAGAACTAGGTATGGTATAAATACGTGAATTCATGTTTAAATCCACGACACTTCCGGGGCGTAGTGAGGATTAAGAACCGGATTGCACTGCAATTGCCATGGAGCTGGGTGGGTGGGAGACCAGGGGTCTTTCCTCGGGGGGAGCTCATCCTGCCACAGACGGCCTCCCCACCCCCAACAGCCAGGCCCGAAGTATTCACTGGCGCCTGTTGTGTTTTTTTTAAATAAACGAAAGGTCACTAAACACACTTTGAAATCTTTGCAACCTCTCTTGAGATTTCATCGAATTGACTTGAGAGCTGAGAAGTAAAACCTCAGCTGAAGCTCTCACTTTGTGGACGCACCAGCAGGGACTTGTCAGGGCAGCCACACCCCACAGGCCCTGAGGGACGGAGGCACAGGAGGGACTGATCTTCCAGAAAGGCCAGAAGGAGGGTGTAGGAATGCAGGAGGGGTTGCTGGGGAGCCCTGGAGGGCGGGGAGCAGGCCCAGCACCGTGGGGCCCTGAGTCAGGCCCAAGCTTGGCCTAGATGCGAATGGACCAGGGCCACAGAGGTTTTCAGAGTGTGTGCTCAGAAAGTGAACTCGCAGAGCTCCTGGGACCACGTGTGCTTTTCAATAAGGGAGAGAAAATGTTCACCCGCGGACCAAGTGACTGCTCCCCGCCCTGCCCCTCTGGGCTGCTCCAACACCTTCCCTCCACGCTCGGCCACCTTCTGCAGGGGCGAAGCCACCTTGGCGTCCCAGCTGAGCATCACCAGGCCCAGCTGTGGCCCCGCTTGCTGCTTGTGACGTGACGTGAGCAGAGTAGGAGCCGTCACCTGCCTTTCAGGAGAGGAAGCTGAGTCTCGGGAGGGCAGTGACGTGCCCCAGGGTGCCAGTCCCAGGGCTGTAAGGCCTGTGCCCTTTGCACCAAGGCAGCAGCCTGGCAGCCCTGCATGTGTCCCCTGGAGCTGGGCTGGGCCGGGGCCTGTGGGAGGGCCGGGCTCACGCCTCGTGTGTCTTCCCCGGCAGTGGAACCTGGTGTGTGAGGAGGACTGGAGGATACCACTCACCACCTCCCTGTTCTTCGTGGGCGTGCTCCTGGGCTCCTTTGTGTCCGGGCAGCTGTCGGACAGGTAAGGACCCTGCGAGGGATAACAGGTGGGATGGGGCCCCTGGTTAACTTACTGCCTGTCTTGGGCTGGGGCTGAATTCAGGGTATTTCTACCCAGAGAAAGGAGGACCCTCAGGCCACTGAGTCAGTGATGGGAGGAGACCTGGCCTTGCCTTCAGCCCCCATTGCCGGCACCTGCTTTTGGTCTGTTCTCCCTGCCTCTTGCTCCCAGGGCTTTGGCCAGTGATGAGGAGGGTCTCCTGACCCCACCAGAAAGCACAGTCCTCACACCACAGACCCTGTGACAAAACACGATGCCACCCCCAGCTCAGGGGCAGGGGTGGAAGACGCGTGATCTGTCCACACAGCAGCCGGAGCCAGGCCAGACGCGAGCACGAACTGTGCACTCACCGCGGCGCTGGGCCAGGCCGCTGGCAGCACGCGGGGCCCCGGAGCGGACCCAGGCTGGCTCTGGGCCTGATGGAGCTCACGGGCTGGAGGAGACAGTATGGCAGCCCAGGAAATGTGTCCCCCGGCCCCCAGGTGTTCTGTGGGATTGCTAGATGGCAGGTTTGGAGAAAGCTTCCTGGAGGAGTGCCTGGCCTCCCCAAGCCAACAGCCGAGACCCGAGTTTGGAAATGGGGCAGGAGGCCGTGCTGATCGCGCCTGTGCTCTGTTCCACCCATTGGTCAGCTACCAGGCGTGAAATTAACACTGCCACCAACTGCGGTGTCACCAGCAGATATTGCTGACAGGAAGCTTAGAATCGGAAGGTAGCTCCTGAGCAGATGGATGCCTGAGGCCACAGCAGGAGGAAGCTGAGAGGAGGTGACAGGGAGAAAAGTCCCGGTGACACCTGACTCGGGGCTTGCAGCACACATCCGGTTAGAGCCTCATGCAACCTGCACATCTCACGTTTCGCGTTGTGCTGTGTTCTGCAGGTTTGGCAGGAAGAACATCCTCTTCACAACCATGGCCGTGCAAACCGGCTTCAGCTTCCTGCAGATTTTCTCCATCAACTGGGAGATGTTCACTGTGTTATTTGTCATCGTGGGCGTGGGCCAGATCTCCAACTACGTGGTAGCCTTCATACTAGGTAGGAACGGCTCTGAGACACAGCGGTCCTCCCTCAAACCCTCTGAAAGGCCAGGAAAGAGAAAGCCACTGGACTGAGCTTCCACAGCTTGATGGGCCTGAGTATCTGTGTGCCGGGGGGAGTGTGGCCGTAGGCTCTTCAAGCCAGTGATGGACAGGGCAGGCACGGGGAGTCACCTCCACGCTGGGCCCTAAATATGGTGGAGAACAAGAGCTGGAGCTAGGCTGGGCGCAGTGGCTCACGCCTGTAATCCTAGCACTCTGGGAGGCTGAGGCGGGAGGACTGTTTGATCTCAGGAGTTTGAGACCAGCCTGAGCAAGAGCGAGACCCCGTCTCTACTAAAAATAGTAAAAAGTAGCCAGGCATCGTGGCGCATGCCTGTAGTCCCAGCTACCCAGGAGGCTGAGGCAGGAGGATCACTTGAGCACAAGAATTAGGTTGCTGTGAGCTAGGCTGATGCCATCGCACGCTAGCCCGGGCGACAGAGTGAGACTCTGTTGCAAAAAAAAAAAAAAAAGCTGGAGATGGTAAGAACCAGCCACGCGACTGAGACATATCTCAGCACAGGCTTGGGAGAGGTGCAGAAGGCTAGAGCAGGGACAGCCTGGAGAGGTCTTTGCTCTGAGCTGTGAAGGCCTGAGGCCCGTGAAGGGACTAAGGTGGTTGGTGTGACCAGCACATGGGTGGGGGAAGTCCACGCCAGCCCGCCGCCGTTGAGCAGATCCGGCCTCACCCTGAGGCAGGGCCAACCCCAGAGCATATCGGCTCAGCGCAGGACAAGCCTCTCTTTGCTGATACTCGTCCTGGCTCCTATCAGGCACATGAGGGAGACCAGCCAGCCACAAGGCCACGCAGAGCCCCCGGGCCCTCGGCAGCTTTCCTGGGAGGAAGCGCGGTGAGCCCAGGCAAGCTGGTCAGGTCGTCCGCAGGGGCGAGAGCCCCCGTGCGCTCTCTGAGCCCACCTGGGCAGGCGAGGGAAGGCAGCTGAGGGCCATCCTGGGACAACAGACACCAGTTCCTGGACTCTCTAGTGTGACAGTGTTTTCCAGTTGGCTCGCACAGTCCCCGTTTGTCCCCATTGTCACAGTGTAATTATTAGCGGTGCCCCCTTAATGTAAGTCTAGTGATTCTCATCTCCAGAGGCTGAATCTGGCCAGGTGACTCTGATTGCCGTTAGGAGCTGGAGCCGCTGCGTTTTCTCAGCTGTGCGTACAGTGCAGGGTGCCAGTACGGAATTGTTCGAGTTCCCTCCTTTAATTATTTGTGCAGAGCTCCGTGCCACAGCCCGGCCTCCGAGGGGAGGCGGTGGGCAGAGCCTGCTGAGGGGGGCTGCTCTCCGGCCCGCAGGGGAACGGGGGGAGCAAGAGTGTCTCGAAGATCGTTTCTGTAGAGGCACAGGGGGCTTCAGGCCGGTGCTGGGACCGGAGGAATTTAGGACAGAAACTGCAACCTCCTAGCGCCTATGGCCCCAAGAACGCGGGACTCCTGGCGTAGCGAAGCCTGTTGTTCTCGTTCTAAGTCCCCAGAATCTATCTTCCTGGGGTGACCCTCCCTGCACCTGAAAAGCCCAGCGTGTGGCTCTGTGTGGGCCAGACCCAGAACCAAATGGGCCTCCCTAAGGCAGAGGGCTCTGCCCAAGGCCAGCAGACCCACGTCACGGGAGGACCCGAGGGCCATCTGGAATGGAAGGGCAGGGAGTCGCGGTGAAGCCCGAGAAGCTCTGTCACTGGGATTGGGACAGGGGGGACCTGTGCCAGGCGGTGGCACCCCCGGGTTCTGGGTAATGGTCAGCACTGAGACCTACCTCTCTGGTGGCACAGGCGCTTCTGGAGCCTCGGAGCCTCCGCTCTGGCGCGGATGGGACAGGAGAGTGCAGCCCGGGCTTCCTGCAGGAAGGCCGCCCGCCGCCGGCCCACGGCCACCCGCTCCCTCGCGCTCCCCTGCGCCATGCCGCTGTGTCCCACGTGCAGGAGAGGGGCGAGCGGAGGGCGGAGGGGAACGCGAGACCACGGGAGATCATCAGAGCCGAGGCGGCCGGCGGGACGCCAGGTGTGACGGACTCGCTATCAGCGGCACCTGGCGCTCGGCTCGCTGTCAGCTGCGGTCCAGGCTGCTCGGGAGCCGCTGGGCTCTGCAGGAAGTCGCTAACTTGTGTGTCCTGGTGCAGGACGTGTCGTGTTGGGTTTCGGGTCTGCAAGTTTGAGAGTGTCACTAAAAACCAGCCTGCGCTGGAGCAGCGGGCCCCAGTCGGCACCTGGGTGGGGGACACGGCGTGAGGACGAGGCGGCCTCTGGCCTCCCCACGGCGCAGCAGCGCTCTCTGGCGTTTCGGGGCTAAAATAGCCAAATTCCAGGCTTTCTTTGACTGAAATAAACCAGAGGGTGGGGTCTGGGCTGGGAAGCCCCGCAGGTGCCGTCCCTTTTGCCCCCTGCTCTAGGGAAGGGTTGACCCGGCTCTGCCATGACCATCTCCAGTCCCAGGAGTCTCCACGTTGATCCGAGAAGCGAATCGCTCCCACTCTCAAAGCGGGGCAGAAGCGGGTCTCCTTGTGCTGCTTTCCGAAGATCGTCGAGCCCATCAGAGCCGTAGGAAGCCAGGAAAGAAAGAACGGTGCTGCCCCAAACAACACCTGGGAGCGAAGGTGCTGCCGGAACGACGCCGGTGTAGGAGGAAACGACTGCTCAGGACCGAGGACGCTGACCCAGCCACGCTCCGGCTCCCGCACCGCCTCCTCCTTTCCCAGAAATAACGCCCTCCGCTTCCGGGTAAAATGCCAGCAGCATAGTCTTCTTTCCCCCATAACTAGGTGCTTCAGTGAATTCTGCAAGAAAAGTTAACTGTCCCCAATCTTGACTGATGCATTAACTCGGTATTTTCCGTACTTCTAACGTCAACCCCACGCCATGCACGCTTCCCTGGGCGCGCTGAGCCGCTGAGAGCTTTGCTTCCTGTGAGGTCGAGATGTCCCTCCCTTTGGTACACGTGTGACTGATGGAGGGCATCTTCCCTTTGGCTACCAGGAAGCTCTGACAAATTTGAAATTTGACTATATCAATTATGCAGCTTTTACCAGCCTCATATTTTTGAAGTGTTTTTAAATTGAAATATAGTTTTGTCTTAGTCTGCTTGAGATGCCCATAACAAAATACTGTAGACTGGGAGACTTGAACAGCAGAAATGCGTCATTCCACAGTTCTGGAGAGTGGACCCAAGACCAAAGTGCTGGCAGGGGAGGGCTCTCCTCCTGGGGCGCAGATGGCAGAGACAGAGGGAGGGAGAGTGCGCTAGGGTCTCTTCTCACAAGGACACCAATCCTATCAGAGCAGGGCCCCACCCTTATGACCACACTTTGCCTTAATTACCTCCTTACTCCAAACACAGCCACACTGGGGGTTAAGGCTTCAATGGATGAGTAACAGGGGGACACAAATAGTCCATAACAAATTTGCACACCATGATACTCACTCTTTTGAAGTGTACAACTGAGTGGTTTTTAGTACAATATATTCACAAAATTGTGCCGTCATCAACTCCATCTAACTTCTCATCACTCTGAAAAGAAACCCTGTACCCATCAGCAGACATTCCCCTCTTCCCCAGCCCTGGCAAGCATTGGTCTACTCTCCGTCTCTGATGGGTCTGACTCTTCTGGACAGTTGATGTAAATGGAATCACGTAACAGTGGCCTTCGTGACTGGCTCCCTTCACTGGTTGTTTCCAGACAGGTCCACATCACAGCGTGAATTAAGTTTGTTCATCCATTCATCAGCCACTGGACATCTGGGTTGTTGCTACTTCGGGGCTATTATAAATAATGCTATGAACATTTGCGAATGAGTTTTTTTGTGGCTACATGTTTCCAGTTCTCTTGGAGTTGAACCTGAGTCCAATTACCTAGGAGCCGAGTTGCAAGGTCCAACAGTGACTCTGTGCTTAACCTTTTGAGGAACTGCTACGCTGCTTTCAAAGTGATCAGCTGTACATTTTTGTTCTTTTCTCCAAGGCACAACTTTTTACCTTTCTTTATATTTTATTTTAATGTTACCATTTTTTATTGTATTTAAATTAGAAGCTGCCTCAAAAATCTCCAAGAGGTGTGTTGGGCTATAAATACATAAACACGATGCAGAAAGTCGCTGGCGCCCTTGTTTGCATTGCAGCGTGTGAGGGGAGGGCTGGGGGACCCAGCGGGGAGCAGGGACTCGCTGTCTGTTCACAGGGAGCTCACTGGTTGTGCGGAGGCTGCCAAGGCAGTTGTCACCGAGGACATGGGGACGTGGAGCGGGGAAGAGAGCCTTGCTGGCTGTATGCAAGATGGGAAAGCTTACTTTTGATGGGAGCAAACTGTGCAGGTTTATAGAGGAGAAAAGGGAAGCCCTGGGCAGGGGAATATCTATTTATTTGTTGAGAATCCTGAGCATTTTCTGGCAAGCAGAGAGGTTCTGCTGTCTTACACGGGGCCTCCTGGTCAAAGGCACTGTGCTTTCTATCATTGCCCTGACATGTAGCACATCTCGGCTTCCTGACCAGGATAAAGGAATAACTATTACTAAGCACCTATCATGTGCCAGACAACCTGCTAGGCCACTTTACATATGTTATCTCGGTCCTCATAATAATACTTCATGAAGCAGGGCTGATCAAAGTTGTTCTAGCGGGAACTTAGCGTTGGGGAGCCCAGGCTCCCTCTGCATGTGGACGGCAGACACTCCCCGCCCAGGGCTCCTGGGTCCCACCCACATCCTGGCAGCTGCGCCAGTCTCATTTCCTGAGCTGGGGTTTGCTACCAGCCTCTGCTGGTCATACACAGAGGGGCATGTCCTGCTTCCGTGTGGTTCCTGGGGCTGGCTGCTTCAGAAGCGCCCTGATTTACGGGGAAGGGAGCTGGGCCCTCTCTAAGAGGCTCCCTCTGGGGAGAGGGTGTTCAGATTCGGGAGGAAGTGACAGGCAGGGGCAACACTCCTGGGGTTACTCTGGTCCTCATCCTGGCCAGGACAGTCCCTTCAACAAGTTTTCACTCCCAGGAGACACTTGCAGGCCCAACCAGGCTAAGACCAGCCAGGCTTTGCCCTGGGAGCAGAGGAGGCCAGGACGGGGATCCCCAGTCGGCAGAGCCAGCAGCCACCACTGTCACCTGTCTCCCTGCCAGTGGACAGTTTCCAGCAGCTGCGGCCATGGAAGATCTGCAGGGGTCAGGGCTCCTCTCCTGATGCTACTCAGAGCGGGGATGGTTGGCCTCCAGCTGGTTCGAGGACCAGACCACAAAGGGAAAATGCAAATCCTCCCTCTGAAAGGGGGGTGTGGCCTCGCCCTGTCCCCTCACCCTCACGTCTCAACTGGAATCTCAGCGGAAGAACTGCTTTATGGGGCCAAGGCTTTGCCCCAGGCGATTTCTTTCTTGGAGGCAAGACCAGTTTCCACGGGTCAAATATATTAGGCTTAAATCACGGCTGTGCCACTTACCGTGTGCGTGCATTTAGGCATTGTCTTTAACTCTTTAAGTCTCAGCCGATTACATATAAAATAGGAGTAATATTAATTTTTATATAATTGTTCTGAAAAGTCAAAGCGGTAACATATGCAAACGCTTAGCCTGGCACCTGGCTCAAAGTACCGACTCAGAAATAATGCTAGCTGTGAAGATGATGACGATGATGTATAAGGAAGGGTGACTGCCTAAAAGTCAGAGAGCAGAGAGCAGTGCTAACAAGGAATGGTCTAGAATCCTACCGTCTGTGTGGCTCCGCGGGAAGGCAGAGAGGTACGTTACAAAGCTCTGCCCCCGTGCCTACTCTGCAAAGTTGTAGCAACCCTGTTCTGGTCCGAGACCCGAGCTTGGAGAGGGGGATGATCCAGGAACGCGGCGGTGTGACTGCTCTCGCCTCTCACCAAGGTCAGGAAGGTTTGAGGGAGCCCCTGGCCTCACGATTCTACAAGGTCCCCGCTCGATGCTGTGCACTTTCTGTTTTCCACAACCACGTCCTCCGCTACTTCACGTCTAAATCGCGGCTCAGGAGCGAAGCACCCCTTACTCATTTCCATACCGTAATCACAGCCAGAGGGTTTAGAAACCAGGGCATGGTAAGAAGGTCATTAATCAGGTAAGGGATCTGGAAATCATACTCATGGTCCTCAAAGAAGTCAGGCCTTATCCTCGGAAATGAGTTTATAGGCTGAGGAATGCCGTGGACGGTAGGGTCTGCCCGTGGTGTGGGCTGCGGGAGCACGCAGAGCTGGCCATTCCTGCCAGTCTGGCTTTTTGAAATGGCAGCTCCAGAGGGAAGCCCTGGGGCAGGTCCCTCGGTCCTGGTAAGTGAGGGAGAAGGGGTGGGCCGGAATGCGAGCAGGTGGGTGGTGGGAAACGAAACCAGCTGAAGTAGGCATCTTGCTGCTTCTCTGGAACTAGCCCTCAATCCCTTAGCCTGTGCTCAGGGCATAGAAACATGATCGAGAAAAATCTCTCTTGAAAGCCAAGCTGGAATTTTCCGGGCTCCTTCTCTGCAGTGTGGGCAGATCCCACACAAAAGGCAGAGCCTTTGCCATTGGCCGGATCTCCGCCCCGGGGGCAGAGGACGAGAGTGGACTCTATTGAAAGGGCCTGGAGTTTCTGGCAAGGGAAGGAGCATTGTTCTTGGACCCCCCTGTCTCCACGGGGCAGGCAGCGTCTCTGGAGGAGCTGGCGCCCAGCGATCCACGTGGCGCTGCGCAGAGCAGCTCCTGTTGCCTTTGCTTGTCTGCACGGACTGTGTCTGCCCGGGGCTATCTTGGGGCACAGCAGGGCTGCAGAGGCCCCCGGTCCTGGGCACTGGGGCCTGCTCTGTGCAGATCATTTCTCAGGGCTCGAGGCTGGGTGAGGATGTCCTAAATCTCAGAAAGCACAAATTCTCCACTGGTTCCCAAGGGCCAGTGTCTGTTTATTTAAAGTCGAGAACTGCGGGAAAGGCTGAGCCCACCATGACCACATGCAGCCCCTCAGAAGAGCTGCCGCTTGTGTCCCGGAATGCTCTCTGCTTCTCACGTGGGGCTTCATTTTGGAACGGTGGCGCTCTCAGAAGAGACTACCTCTTGGGGCATATTTCTAAGACGTGGAACGGCCTTTAAAAAAATAAATCTATGGCTCCCTTAAAATCTCATGGAGACCCAATCTTTGTAAACCGATAAGCCTTGGATCCCTTCCCACCTTCCTCCACCCAACCTCTCCTGCTCCGGGCCACGAGGTGAACGCCTTTTCCCTTTTCTAAGAGGATACAGTTTGAACTCTAACTGCCAGGTAATAACACACAAAGCAAATATTAACGTGAGTTAAAATGCTAATACTCCTCCCTTGTTTTGAACAGGAACAGAAATTCTTGGCAAGTCAGTTCGTATCATATTCTCCACGTTAGGAGTGTGCACATTCTTTGCAGTTGGCTACATGCTGCTGCCGCTGTTTGCTTACTTCATCCGAGACTGGCGGATGCTGCTGCTGGCGCTGACGGTGCCGGGGTTGCTGTGCGTCCCGCTGTGGTGGTGAGTGGCTTGCTCCTGGGAGGGCCTCTGCTGCACACCTGGGGCACACCTGCAGCCTGGTGCTGCCTCGCCAGGGCCTGCGTGACCTCCACGGAACTCACTGGGGCCGGAGTCAAAGCCCAGAGAGCTTTTGCCTCACTGTGGGGGGGCCTGTGTGGGGGTCCGAGTCTTCATTGTCCCACAAAGTACTGTTCTCAAGAATTCCAGTCCCTCCCTAGACTCTCCCGTCTGTTGCTGGTCGTTGTTTGTGGAGACGGTGTTGTTGGGTTTTGTTGGTTTTAGCTCTTTCCCCTCTCTTGAAAATCTCTTTCTCTATTCAACTGACGTCATTCTTCAAGCTTCCCTATCGTGTGATGATCAGCATCTAACGGGGGCCGATTTATCCTCCAACCTTGCAGGGGCAGAGAACTACTTTCCTTTCATGAGCTGTTAGAGAAGTGTGTTCTTCTCTCCTCCCACAACCCCCGACTCAATTTTTATACGAGAGTTATGGGAATAACAAAGTCTGGCCTCAGTCTTACCCAATAGGATTATCTGGGAGATTCCAGGTGAAAGAACAGAGTGAGAATAGTGGTAAAGTCTCAGCATACCTTCCTTTTGGGGATTTCCCATTTCTTTGCATTTTCATATTTAACAAGAGGAAAAGGGATTTCTTTCCATTGGTGGGTCTGGTTTCTCTCTCTCTGTCTCTCTCTTGTTAATTCTCTTTGGTTTGGTTTCATTATATCAAAATCCAGTCTTCCAGCACAGATTGGTTTTACCGAACTGCGTGATTTCTACCTGCTTACACATAATCAAAGTTTCTTTGATCATTTTCTGGAATTCACGGTTTAGACCAGACCCCACAGTTGTCCTGCCCTTTGGACACATCCTGCCTGGGGAGGTTCTTTGTCTCGCTACGGCTGTTAGGCAGCCATGGAGGTCGACAGGTAGCCCACCTTGGCCCTGTCTCAGGCTGGACCACTATAAGCCACCCCTTCTTACGCTCCCAGAGCACTGAGGTCGACCAGTGCTTGAACTGTGCAGTGGGAGCGGGGAGTGTGCACTTTTTTCTCTTATTTCCTGGAAATTTGAGAGAGAGTTTGTGAAAGGTTAGATTTGGGAGTTTCCTCTGGAACCCAGTCTGAGGATCAGGAAAACCAGTTTGAGGTTCTGTAAATAAGCACAGGCTCTGCCTCCCGGGAAAGCAGCCTGTATTCATGAGAGCAGGGAAGTTTCTGGAAGGAGAGGAATCGGCATCATCATCGGTCCCTCTCCCCACAACCCCTTGCTAACCGAATTCATTAGAAAAGATGTTGGTGACCAGAGGTTCTCTCAAAACACAAGACAAGATTATATAAAGGTTACTTTCTGCCTCTTTAGATAAATGATTGTAATGACCTATGTTCCCTGGCCCTAGTTGTCATTTTGGCCTGAGAGGCCAATACTTTCAAATATGTTATAATCAACCTTCTCACTCCATGATTCTATCAGAGAGAGAAAGAGAGAGAATAACAGAAGGGTCCCGATGACCCTGCAGAGAACAGCAGGGATCGGCTCTTTGCCTCAGGACCACAGATCACAGCGAGGAGTGAACAGCTCTGACCAGCCGGCCCCCGGGTTCCTACCCACCCCGCAAGGAGCTGCCTCCCTCGCCCCAAGGAGAGTCCTTTCTTCCGTTGCTCATGGGCTGATCCCTGTGGGCTCCGGGCCGTGGGCACACTGTGCCCGGGACTAGACCTGCCCCAGGCAGAGGCAGCCCGGGGCCAGCACTGACAAGCCGAGTGCTCTTCCCGAGTGTTTAGCAGAGGCCTTATCACTTTCCTGTAAAAACGAAGTAGCTTCTTCTGGACATCTCGCCCTTTGGGGTGGGACCGATGAAGCAACTCAGGTCGGTCTAGTGGGCCGGGGCTGGGGAGTGCTCAGAGCTGCCGCTTGCCCAGGACGCGACACGGACTCTCCAGCCACACCTGCCCCTGCGGAATCCGAGTTAAACCGATAGAGAGACTACAGTCCACTGACCTGAGAAGTGATCAGCTAGACTTGAGATTTTGTGCACCAAAAAATCAAGGCAATTTAAAAGTAGAGATCCCAGTGGCCCTGAGCACAGTGGGCTGGAGACAGGAGGGAACCTACACAGAGCCACTGCAGGAGGTTTGGGGACTTTTTATGACCCAAGTTTCCGAAAGGCCTGGCAGCGAGTGGCCACAGGTGCGAAGGGAGTTTGTGTGCAGGGGCTGGGGAGGAGGCCGTGAACGCGACACGGGAAAGCTTTGTGGTCTCTGGCCGATGGTCCTCTGAGCACCGTAGGAGGGTGATGTTTCTAAGCGTAGCCTGGCTGGGGCAGACGCTGCTTGGAAGTGGAGGCGTCCGTGAAGTCTATAGCAGCTGCGTGGTAAGATCTCTAATTCTGCACTAACACCGTAGCCCCCAGCCACACGTGGCTATTTAAATTAAAATTAATTTAAAGTAAATAAAATAAGTTTTCATTTCTTCAGTCACACTAGCTCAGTAGCCACATGTGGTTATTGCCTACTGTCCCAGACAACACAGATATAGAACATTTCAGAAGTTTCTACTGGACAGCATGGCTCTGATTACTGCAGGTCAGCAACCTGACATTATTGCAGTTCCTACAGGGACCAACTGAAGGCATATTCTGAGGAATGCGGACTGGGCTCATTTTTCAACTCATGTGCTAGTGAGCCAGGGAAGGGAGCTGGCGGTTGGCCGTTTGTTCTGCCCTGAGTTAATTCCTTGTGCAGCTTCGGGGCCTGTTATGGGAGGACTCTGTATCTGCTACTTGCAATTCACTTTCTAGGATAACTAAGCACAGATACTCCTCCACTCATGATGGGCTTATGTCCCGGTAAACCCACTGTAAGTTGAAATTATCATGCTGACTCCAAACCTGCCTTAAAACACGCTCAGAACACCACTATTGGCCTATATATAACACAAAACCTATTTTATAATAAAACGTCGAATAATATCTCATGTAATTTATTGAATACTGTACTAAAAGCAAAAAACAGAATAGGTACTTGAAGTACGGTTTCTACTGAATGTGTATCCCTGTCACACCCTGGTAAAGCGGGAAAATCGTAGCCTGAACCATCGTGAGTCAGGGATCGTACAGATTGACAGAGAGGTAAGGAGAACAAGAGAACAGGAGAACGGCTGAGAGATTTTGAGAAATAAAAATTAGGAAAGAATGTAAGTCCTGTTAGCTGAACTGTGTTTGAGCATCAGTTATCAATGTGAATAGACCATGAAATTTTAAAAATTAAGTTTTTAGACATAAACCACAACATTGGGATTCATCTCCCAAAAACCGGTTAGGTGCTCACTGACCTGGGAATCTACTGAAGACCATGGAGAAAGCCCACGGGCGGGGTCAGTGCCCTCACCCTCCCCTCTGAGTGCAGGAAAAGCTCAAGGACGCAGGTGCCCTGCCCGTCCTCTGCCCACTAAACCGTGACCGTCACCAGCTGGCCGCCAGGAATTCTCCTGGGGACGTACACACTGAAAAGACCGTCTCTTCTCTCGGGGCCCTTACACTCTAGTGGCTGCGCTGCTTGCACGGGGCGCCCTGGCTGTGCTGAGTTCTGGGTGGCCTCCCCAGCTGCCCTGGCTCAGACAGACCCACAGCTAATGTTACCTTCATGGTTGTCCTGGCCTCAAGCACAACAGATAATCGGTCTTATAATTTGATCAGAAGTTTGAAGCCTGAAGGTGCTTTTATGTCTTCCTGCGCTCCAGGAGAAATCCCACGGGGACTCCCTGCAAGTGTCTTTAAAAAGACAAACTAGAATTAATTATCTGAAGCAACTTCTAGTTAGTAGTATCCAACCCTGCTGTTGTGAAAAATTATAAACTATTAAAAATGAATTCTAGGTTTATTCCTGAATCTCCCCGGTGGCTGATATCCCAGAGAAGATTTAAAGAGGCAGAAGACATCATCCAGAAAGCTGCAAAAATGAACAACATAGAGACACCGGCAGTGATATTTGATCCTGTGGAGGTGAGCATTTGCAGGCGTTCCCTCTTTAGATCAGCTACGCATTCTCGATTTTTGTGGAATTTAATTTAATTCAATGTTTGCTAAGTGCCCACTATGTACCAGGCACTGTGCTAGGCCTGAGAAATACAATCATGATTAAGTTCTAAGATAAAATCCACCTTAAAGGGCTGTTTAAAAATTAAGTGCAACAATATATGTAAACTGCTTAGAAGATATAATAGCAAGTATTCATTAAAAATTCATTCCCTTCATTTTGCAAGTTTACCACCAACTTTTTATTGGCATTGCTCCAAACTGGTTTTTTTTGTTTGTTTTTTTGAGACAGAGTCTCACTCTGTTGCCCGGGCTAGAGTGCCGTGGCGTCAGCCTAGCTCACAGCAACCTCAAACTCCTGGGCTCAAGCAATCCTCCTGCCTCAGCCTCCTGAGTAGCTGGGACTACAGGCATGTGCTACCATGCCCGGCTAATTTTTTCTATATATATTTTTAGTTGTCCAGATAATTTCTTTCTATTTTTAGTAGAGACGGGGTCTTGCTCTTGCTCAGACTGGTCTTGAACTCCTGAGCTCAAACGATCCACCCGCCTCAGCCTCCCAGAGTGCTGGGATTACAGGCATGAGTCACCGCACCCGGCCTTGCTCCAAACTATTGATGCAGCTATGTACTGAGGATTTTCAAATGTCCAGATCAAGCGGAAAAAATATGTTTAAGGGTTAGTCCGCCCTGGGTTCTCCACTGTCCCTGAGTCTTACCAGAGCCCGCTGAGGAAGCTGCGCGTGTCTTCAGTCCTGCCATGTGTCACGTCTGGAACCTGAAGGCCTAAGAGCACAGGCTTGGGGATTCACCCCGAAGGCAGGTGGCCACACAGAAAAGCTGATGTTCTACGGAAGCAGCTGCACATCCTGACAGGTAGTGAGGACTTGCGGGGTGCCATGTCCAGCTCCTGGAGGAAACAAGAAAAATAAGACACAGCCCTCTGCGGAAGGAGCACAGAATGTAGCTAAGAGGGACGAGGATTAGGTGAAGTAAACAACAACAGGGAGGAGATGCTTAGCACCCACGGAAGGGATCCCATGTGCGAGCAGCACGGAGAAAGAGAGTGGTGGCCCAAGGGCTGAAGAGACAGGTCCCAGCCAGGGAGGATAGTAGGATTCACTTAGAGGAATAGAGAGGACGGGGCAGGGCATTCCTGGCTGGGAGAAGGGTGGAGGACTGCTTGGGACACCCACAGAGGACTGGCGGCTTCAGCAGCAATGTGCGTGCCCTGAATGAAAGCCTGCACTGCTGGCTACCTCCGAAAGTGGAGCTCTGCAGTGGACGGATGGTGGGCACACCAGTGCTCCGCCCTGAGGGCTTCCTCCACCCCTAGCCTTCAGGACCTCTTCCAGAAGCAGATACCCTGGCTGTGGCTGGAGGCTTAATTGCAGTGGCCGTGAACTCAAGCTCTCAGAGAGCTGCCAGGACAAAACATCACTTAATCCTTTGCCCTTCAAATCAAGAAGTCTATTCCCAGTCTTTTTTTCTATTTTTAGTAAAGACGGGGTCTGGCTCTTGCTCAGGCTGGTCTAGAACTCCTGATCTCAAGAGATCCTCCCGCTTCGGCCTCCCAGAGTGCTGGGATTACAAGCGTGAGCCATTGTGCCCAGCCCGTTCCCAGTTTAATCAATTTAACTGGATGGAAAAATAACATAGGAAGTACCTAACACTTCTGCCTTTCAGAGCTGTGCTGGATGTTTGTTGGTATTTATCGGATATGTGGCCTGACTCCTACCTTTGTGAAACTGACAGCCTAGTTGTAGGGATCTGCCTACATGGATGAGAGCAATCATAACATAGATAAGAGACACACAGTCATGGACACGCAAGAATAAAGTCCAGGGTCAAAACACGTGCTTCTGACAGCGCCTGTTTCTTCCTGCCGCGACATACGTTTAGCCTGGGCTGGACACGCCCACCGAGGGGAGGAAGTTTTGCTCTCCGGAGGCCGGGTCCTCACTAGGAGGCCTGCAGACCCCGTGCCAGCAAGTGCAGCTGTGCAGATAACGCAGAGCCGACCGGGTGCCAGCGCTGGGTCCTGTGCATTTAACGCTCATGCTGGCCTCAGCGAGCAGGTATGACTCTTAGCCCCATTTTCTCAGGAGAGAAAACTGAGGCACAGAGAAGTAACTTGCCCGGGATCACACAGCTATTAAACTGAGACCTGCAACCTACATCTTCCTGGTGCCAAAGTGCATGCTCTTAACAACCGTGCTGTTTCACTTCGTGTTAGCGGCAGTGGCATTCGCATGACCAGCACAAAACGCAGAGCAGTACCATCTTGGAAAGCAGTCTCGGGCTTCCCTGGCTTCAGAAGGAGCACTGCGCATGACACGTGACCCAAACACATTTTGGTCGCTCCACCCGGGCCAGGGACAATCCCTGGATACAAGAACATTCTTGGCCGGAGGTTTCCAAACCTGGCTGCTCATCACCGTCATCCAAGTGCTTTAAGAATAGAGATTCCGCCACCTCTTGTTGTGTGTTTAGGTTGACAGTCTCTTGTTACAAAATTCATCAAATTCCATTTTTAACATAATGATGCCTTGTTACCCAAATAACTACTATCGATAAGCCATTAGCCCTTTGTTCACTCCTCTCTCCCCTTAAGCTGACGCCTCCCTTATTCTACAACAATCTTCATCACTTATTTAGACCCCTCTTTTCTGTCCAATCAGTCATTTTAAACTAAATGTAGGAAAGAAATGCTGTAGGAGCTCCAGGTAACTAGCAAAGTAATTATTGCCTTATCTTTACCTTAAAGCCTAAAAAAATTGCTTCCCCCCAGGCCTAGGCAATTGCCCTACTCTGTGGGTGTGGTGATTTTGCTAGAAGAGGCTAAAGCCTGGTGAATGGTAGCCACCAGTATGTGTAGATGTATTTTTTACTTTGTGATGCTGGTTGTTGTTTTTCTTTTTCTCATTTTCAATTAGAATAAAAATCTCAATTTTCAAAAAAAAAAGAATACAGATTCCCAGGCCTCTGGGCCCCCTGAAAGTCGTACTGAGCGGGCCCGGGGTGGAAGCTGGCAATCTGCGTTTTAACAAGGGCCCCGTGGAAGCACAATGCACGCCGTGGCTTTGCTTTGCTGTGGTAACAGGGTCATACTGCTGGGGCATGTTCTGGAGCTCTGCATGCCACGCGGCAGGGAGAGGAAAGGCGACGCGGCTGCAGGCAGTGTGAGCAGCGTCTGGTCATCACCAGAAAGCAAGACGCTCACACCTGGGGGCACCTGCTAAAAGGCAGGCCTGGCACCTGGCACCTCACCCCTTCCTAAGAGAAACTCCTCCCTCAGCCTCCTACTGCGCACGCACCATAGGGCCACCAAGTCCTTGTACTTTATCCCTGAGAATTCCCCACCTCGGATCCTAATAACTTTATCTGAGTTTCAATTCTAATCAGCTCGGTTATCTGGATTCATAACTCATGGCAAGTTAGCATCAGCAGATTAGAAGTAAAAGAGTAAAGCCTTTTGACAGTGGTAAGAAATTGCTACTAAAACTGATGGCTAGCATCTTCTCCTCCATGATGCAGTGGTGATAATAATAATAGTTAAGGCCAGGTGTGCTGGCTCGGGCCTGTAATCCCAGCACTTTGGGAGGCTGAAGCGGGTGGATCGTTTGAGCTCAGGAGTTCGAGACCAGCCCAAGCAAGAGCAAGACCCCGTCTCTACTAAAAATACAAAGAAATTAATCGGACAACTAAAAATATATAGAAAAAATTAGCCAGGCATGGTGGCGCATGCCTGTAGTCCCAGCTACTCGGGAGGCTGAGGCAGGAGGATCGCTTAAGCCCAGGAGTTTGAGGTTGCTGTGAGCTAGGCTGACGCCATGGCACTCTAGCCCGGGCAACAGAGTGAGACTCTGACTCTGTCTCAAAAAAAATAAAATAAAATGGGCTATAAACATTTCACAGTGTCAGAGTAAGTGTCACACATGTGGATGTCCTACGGCCCCCAATTCCCAGACTTCTAAGCATGTTCGAGGGGAAATGCGAATTGCACGCGTGAGTTTTTCCCACGCATGGTGACTGAAGATACTTCCTTACCACCTCTCGATCTCATGGCTGTTGGTATTATTTTAGTTTCAGGAGCTAAACCCCCTGAAGCAGCACAGAGTTTTCATCCTGGACCTGTTCAGGACTGCGAACGTCGCCACGATAACCGTCATGTCTCTGCTGCTGTGGTGAGTCGCAGGGATCCCGAGTGCAGACACAGAGCATATCCGTGTGCAGCTGATGTTCTCGAATGCAGGGGAA
>RJWJ010016779.1:0-33966 GCA_004363605.1 Indri indri | reverse complement strand
CTGCGGAGGGTGGCGCTGGGTGAGAACGCAGCAGTGTGTGACAGAGGAGCAGTTATGGTCCTTGGGCATGTCATTTACGATGACGTGGGCAGTGTTTAGGGAAAATAGCAGGAAGCAGCAGGACCGGGCTGAGGAGCTATTACCGCCCTGCAGTGGACAGTCCTAGAGGGCGTGCCATGTGGAAAGGGTCCCCTGACAAGAGCTGCAGAAGGAAGTTGGCCCCTGCAGCTCCTGCATGAAGGGAGCTGAGCATACACCCCTCACACACCTTGATCTCTTGCAGAAGGCAAAGGAGCCATGCGTGCAGGCCACACACATGGACTCGAGCACGCGGCACAGCCGGGAGAGCGGGCGGGGCTGGAAGGGCAAACGGAAGGCGCACGGGCTTGCATTCCAGCCTCCCTTTTCTGTGCATTTTCTCCTCAACCTGCTGCTTCGACAGTCTCATAAATCTTCCTGTTAAAAATGTCTACTGTGTGGTACAGTAGATGGTTTGTTGATAAAGACAGGACAGTTTAGTTCAAGTTTAGATGGAATTACTTTAAGAAAAGACTCATTTTAGAATTCACACTTTCAAACAAACTTTCTGTTTTATGGGTGCTAGTTTCTTAAAAAAAAAAAAAAAAGTCAACAAACCATAACACTGAAAACATTGTTTCATGCTAGCTTATTACAAACTGCCTTGCTGAGCAGATTGTACATTTATACTCTATGGTAGGACTTAACATGCGCTAGGATAATGATGGAAAAATGAAATGAATTTCAACAAATAATCAAGGATGCAGCTTCAAAAGACTAGTGGAATTCTTGGTGCAATAATCTTTTTTTTTTTTCTAAGTCATGTATATTTTATGAGTCTGAAACAACTGATTCCAATAAGTCTTTGGGCTATGGAAGCAGAAAAGGAACACAATGTAATGTAGCATGGCATAATATATGAAGCAATCATTCAAACAGAGCTTGCAGTACATGCATCGATAAACTTCTACTGTATTGAAGCCAGTGAGGTATAGGAGATATTCAGGCAGAAGATGTTTATTCAATGCATTGTAAAAAATCCATTTTTCTTCAGCTTGCCACATGTGCCTGAGAGTTATTACTAATTTATCATGAAAAAACAGCTACCGCTGTGATATAAGCAGAGAAAACTCCATAATTTTTCATCTTGCTCTTTGAACCTTGATAAGATGCTGAGGAATTGAGACTCTGACGATCGTGGTCCATGGAGTGGGATCTTGCTTTGGCTCAGTGGAGGTTGGCATAGTGCTGAGAACATTGGTCTGCATGTCAGAAGACTTGGCGTCTATTCCCAGCTCTTCCTGGAGCTAGCTGTGCCACCCACCTCCAGCCTCAGGGGAAACCTGAGAGAACATGAAGTTGGAAGACCCTTCTTCCAGAGACCGAGTGTGATCTCAGGTGTGTTGGCAAATCTGCATCACGTTCCACGGTGTCTCCTCGGGGCCAGTAGCCTCCTCATCTCACTGTGGAGAATGTGCGTTCTTCACGGGATTTGATTGACGGCAACGCATCTCTACTTGCCTCTGATGGGCTCAGACAAAGGCAGTCCCTAGAGTACAGTGACTTGCAAAGTCCCAAGCCACAGCTCTAGGACAATTTTCAAATGTAAGTAATTGGAGAATTGTATGGAATGGTGGTGGTTTTAGATTTCTATTACTGCATAACCAATTAGCACAAGCTCAGTAATTAGCATTTATTATCTTACAGTGTCTGTAAGTCAAAAAGCCAAGCATGGCTTAGCTGGGCCCTCTGCTCAGGGTCTCACAAGGATGTGCTTAAAATATCAGCCAAGATACCTTCTCTTTAGAGGACTGATGGGAAAAGATCTGCTTTCAAGCCTCCTCTGGTTGCGGGCAGAATTCAATTCCGCGTGGCCGCAAAACTCACAGTTGCTGGCTTCGAGTCCTGCAGGGGACCATCTCTCTCCATGGAGAGGTCGTTCCCTCTTTCGAGGGTTCTCACTGACTGTGTCCTGCCCCAGGATCATCTCCCATTTGATGAAGGCCCCAACTGATTTGGACCCTTCCTTACATTTGCAAAATCCCTTCCCCTGTGCCTTATAACAGAACCTAGTCATGGCGGTGGCACCCTTCTTAGCCACTGCTCCCTCCGTACTTAAGAACAAGATCCCAGGGGACATCTGAGAATTCCTACCCTAAATCTTAAAAAAATACTTTAAATATTCCATTCATTCTTCAGGAACAGGAAGGAGCTCTAAGCTCTAATGCTACTTCCTTGAGAAACATTCACAACCGATGCCGCATCTCTGAACTCTTCCATGCTGGCTAAACCAGCTCTTGGGTTTCCACTACACGCTGCATTTTGCTGATACTTTATCATTTCTCTGATTGGTATCTCCAAATCATCTACAATTTACTTAAGAGCAGAGGTCAGGACTCTTAAATCTTTGTATTTATATTTAGCATGTTAACTTATATACAGTAGCTACTCAGTAATTAATGATTGATTGCTGATATTATAAATGTACTTGACATACAGTTCTGTGATGTTTATAAGTCACTTTCATATACTTTATTTCATCTAATAACTAGGTGAAGTGAATCTGGTAGAAATTAATATACTATTTTTGAGGTAATTTATAGAAACCTGGTTTAATAGCTGAAAAAGGAAAGATATATATATATTTTTTAGTTGTGTTGTAAAACATGTCACATATAAGCAAAGAATGCGGAAAATCATTTTTGCCTAAATTACACCTGCCTTGGCTTATATTTTTTACTATTACTAGACTATTTCTAAAACAGCAAAATCCCACTTTTTGTTTACTTAAAAAACTCTCTGTTTTATTAATATTGAATAAAAAGGCACCTTTGTATTTAAGAAAACAGCTTTGGAGAGGGACGCTGAAATGGACCCAGTTACAATCGTCGTAGACGAGACTGTTCTCATTTGTAAATGTGTTTCTTCAGTTTTATCGCCTCCAGACACTCGATTTTAAAATGGAAATATCCAAATAGTATAGAATTGTTTAATGTGGCAGAACTAGTGCCGTGAGAGAAAATAAATGTAAATCTACGTATTTCATTAAAACATGGATAAAACGGAATGTTGCCATAGCAAACATTCCCTTAAAAGGTCACGAGCCACAATATGTTACAACTACTGACCAAGGAACATTTGTGCTTCTTCCTTCACACTCACTTCGTGGTTCACCAAGCGTTTCCCGAGATGCAGAAGGGCTGTTGGGGTACGAGAGGAATGTGACTGAGCCCTGCCCTTACGTAGCTTGGACCCGCACCGGGGCCCTGTGCAGTGAACTGTAATCACATGTGACGAGCGTGAGGTCAGAGGGAACAGCAAGTTGCATTTGGAGCCCAGAGGAAAGGCTCTAACCCTGAAAAGGGAAAAGAGGACATCTTATTTGAAAGTTAAAGTAAAGAAGGGAGAGAACCACATTCTAAGCAGAAGACATAGCACTTACAAATGAACGGAGGTGTGAGAAGCGCTCAAGATAGATTGAGAAAGTCATATAATTTGGCAGAGCTAGAGTAAGCTGGGAGGGGACAAGGAGGTGAGAGATTGCACTGAAAAAACAGGCAGAGGAAGAACCTAAGTGACTGTGTGTGGAGCTCTCAGCCGCAGACTACATGTAGACTCAGTGTACTCTACCTATCTATCTGTACATGTGATACACTAAGTCATTTAGACATGCCCAGCACAGTAGAAATGCACCGAAAGATTTTCCTCACATTTTTAATTGTGAAAATTCACTCTGAAAGTCACAGTAAGGATAAAATTTAAGGATGTGAGTGGTGGTACTGAGGCTCTGGGGGCCACATAACCAGTTTGGAAGCTGCAGTAGCCCCAGCCCAGGGGTGCTGTGGTCCTGGACTAGAGCAGTTTATCTGCTACGGTTGTCTGGTGGCAAGCAGCAGACACCAAACCAGGTAACGAGCAAAAGGGGAATTGGAGGAAAGATAGTGCCTAGCCCATTAATCCTATAGGGCAGCTGGGGAGCTGGGACATAGTGGAATATCAGGTCTCGTAAGCCATGGACACCCTCTCACCAAAGCACTGGGCTGAAGCCAGAGAACTACTGCAATCTTTGCCTGCCACTTGGCTTAGACTTCGAAGTCTATTGGACAATGGGATGGGCCTATCTTGGGTCACACGTCTGATCCTTTGGGGAGAAGAGAGGACACTTTTTAAAATTAGTGCCACCTGTTCACTGTTGCATGCAATGAAGACAAGTAATTCCCCGGAGAAAATGAAGCAATGAAGTAATCCCTGAGAAGGAAGTGATTCTTAGAAGGGAAGTCAAGACACAGGAAGGGTTTAGTCAAAAGGAGGAGGGATGCAGGCTAAATGGTTTTTGTTTTAAGCACTAAGAAATAGTGACTCTGCAGTGTAACGAGACAGAGAAGGGATTTTGTTATAGCTGTTAAGAAGGAGAAACTATCAGGTCCTTGTGATGATCTTACCTGGGAATGTTGTCATGCTTAGGAAGCAGTCTGCATTCAGGAGTAAAGCACTGTCTCACTTTTCCTTCAAGAGAATACAGGCAGGGACGTGGGCACATTTTCAAATGTCACGTTAGTCTTCCTCCAAATTTTGTTTACTGTAGGGATCAGACATGAAGAACGGTGTGCAGTGACCTTCTGGAGAAAGAAACTAGTTCAATGAGTCCGGAAACTTAAAGAGCAGGTGAACTCCTTCGTGTGGAAACATGTCACTGGAGTCAGTAATACCAAGCTTGATTTTAAAATTCATTTCTGGAGAAAGGGATGGGTAACCCCAAATTAGAATCTATGAGATGCTCTCGGGAAAAGAGTTCTGTGCCAGGAGCCACAGACAAGAAGGGCTGGATTTCTGATCTGGGAGCTCCGACTTGGCCGTGGATTAGTCGTTTGACTCAGAAAAAGTCACTTAGCTTCCTTCACTGTAAAGCGTTTTGATTAGATAAAATCCAAGGACTCTTCTTGACTTTGAATAACATCATCTAATTTTATCTATATATAATATAATAATATATAATACCATTGACCATTTTATTGCAGATTCTTCATTTTCCTGATTTTAGACCCAAAATGTTCCTCTTGTATCGCCTAGTCATCTAGTATAGATAATGGAATTGCCTGTTTCCAGAAAGTTGGAAGTTGTAAAACAGAACATTCAAGGTGATTGGGCTCAAATTCAGTTTTTAAACACACATTTAATGTACAGATAAAGTGGGCCAGACATTGAGTTATACCGTGGTTTAAAAAGAAAAAAAAAAAAAAACCACTAACAACTTACATTTACTCTGATAAGGAAATGTCAAAGCTAAATATGTATAAAGTTCATTTGAAAAATCATTTTGAATGTCTGATGTTAAGTGGAAAAAACGTTAGTGATAGACGATCTAATAGAGAGAGAAAGTTATAGAAAAGTTTATTCATGTTATAACATTGACTCTATCATTTCCTTGAAAGATCTTTCCTTTGCAGTGATACGTTCTCTCCAGGAAACACATGCAAGGCTCAAGGAAACCCTTGTGATCATCATGAATAGTGTAAGTAATAGTATGTACCATGAATAGTGTATTAAAGAAATAAATATTTGTCTCAAAGTGTTTTTCTCCAGATCCCAGTTGACAAATATTTTCTTTGAATAATTATATATCACAAGTTGTGCCTGACCGTTATTTAAGAAGTTAAACTGGCCTCCATTGAAACGGAACCATGTTACGTGATTCAGTTTACAGGGACAACTCGAGGAACTTCAGGAAGCTGCTCCTGGTCTCACCTGAGCAAACATCCCCTTCTGTGTGGCTGGGCCAGGCCTGTCAGCCGAGAGCCGAAAATGCCGAAAGGTGAGAGGAACCGGATGTCTCAAAACTTACAAATCCAAGCCAGGAAAACTGAGGGTGCTACGTGCAGAGAGTGGATAGGAGCAGAACTGAATGTCAGAGGACACGGCTGAGAATGGGGTCAGATCGGACCGCGTGAGGGTTCTGCGCGGCCAGGTGGACGCTGTGCCAGCGCCGTCCGTGGAGCTGACGTCATGGCTTTCACACCGGCTGTGAGCTGTGTGCTGTCCGGTTCAAACCAGACCAAACTAATGGAATCTACGACAAAGTATCTTTGCTTTTTCTAAAGGTCCCCCAAACTTGCTATGCGTGGGTCGCAAAATTGACTCTACTTCTTAGAAATCAACAGAAGGGAAAAAAAGAACAGTTATAAAATTCACAGATACATAAAAATAAAAAAGGAAAATATTCTCTCTTTTCTATCCACAAGAAACAAATCTATATATAGTACTAAAATCCTAAAGAGGACATCACGTAATAGAATGTTTAACATTTACAACGTTTGTAAGGTTGACACAATGTAGAGTTTCAAAGACCTGTTTTATGTAATATTTCTCTACTGTGTACTTTCTGAAGGATTTCTGCTGCGTGCAGCAGTCAGCATGTTTGTTCGAAACAGCACGGGAAATACTGCACTATCGGGGCCATGTGTACGACTTCCCTTCCGGAGTCTACCTTGCTCGAAACCAAGAAGAATGTCCAATGTTTCATTCTTAAATAGCCGTGTACCGGTAACCACAGCGTGAACCTCACTGCGTCTCCTATAATGAAGATGTAAAGTTCAGTAGGACTACTTAATGTATGTGTATAAGCACACACACACACACACACACACACACACACACAGCATTTTTGTAAAGAATAAAACATTATTAATAAGGCCTTAATATTTATATATTTGGATCATAATTCCTGATGACCTGAAATTGTCAGTCCCGTGTCACGCGTCTGATCGCTGGGAGGGAGTCATTTTATAGCTAGTTTTCCGCACCCTGGGTGTCCTCACATTTACCCACACTGGAGCTCATCTGCCACTTCCCACCCCCTCAAACCATCCCTTCCGCTGCTGTCTATCCCTTCAGCTTGACGCCTTTCTAGTCGATAGCTTTTTTGGTATTGTCTGCAAACTTGCAAATGACACAGTGCACCCCCTCTTCTGGATTAATAAGTAAAATAAGAAATAAGATTCATCTTGACAAGTATTTTGTAAAACATTCATTTATACTTAAACATTTTTAAAGGAACTTGTTTTTATTGTCCATGGTGGAATTGTTTTTTTTTTTAGCAGTCTCATGATAATTGAGACTTGAGTAATTTTAGATTTGCGTCTTCATTAAAATACTTCCAAAGGAAAAATAAAATTATAGAGTGACAAAATATTGGATCTGAGGATATCACAGGAGCCATTTAGATGAATACATCCCTGTGAAGTAATCCTTACCAAAATGTCCTAAGATTTAAAAAGCAGCATCAGAGAGAGAGAGAGAGAGAGAGACAGAGAGACAGAGAAATCGAAAAACATGTGAGGAGAGGCCTTCATGTGCACTGAGGCGGAAGGCCCAGCTCTGCTGTCTTTCTAGAGCAGAAGGGTGTGGAGAACAAGGACTCAGGAAGTCACCCCCTTTTCCTGTGTCAGCTGCTGTTCCCTGCAAGGTGTACGCGTGTTCCTAGACTCCCAGAGATCAGCTGCACGTGGCCAGCACCGTGCATAACCTGCCCTCTCTTCGCCAGAGCCCTGTTCAACTCTCAGAGCCCTGCAGAAGATGCACTTCCCCACCTGTTAACCTTTACCACCCACCTAGTCCAGGGAATTGGAATATTTGGGGATAAGTCAGCATTTTAATTGGAGTTGAGGCTTCTTGGAGAGTAACCACTTCATCCTTGTGTACCTTGCCCAGTTGGCCAAGGGCGTTTGGGGCACAGCAGGATGGTGTCCAGGATGGTGCTCAGGGTCATTTGCCAGGATGGCCTCATCCATCCTGCAGCACTGTCTGGGGAGGCTCCCCAGTTAAAATGCATGTAAACTGAACACCGAGGGCTCGTCATACATGGATGACAATAATTCCTGCCATTACAGTGAATAGTCTATTAATACAGGTATGTACAAATATCAGAGGTTTTCAAACTTCAAGGTATTGTTGAAATATGCAGAATGGCTGCTTCAGTTAAACCCTGAAGTAAGTCATGTGTTTCTGTTCCAGGGTCTAAAGATGGCGCTTCTACGATTGCAATCTTTTGTCTCCGTACCAATGAAAGCCAGTTTATGAGTATCTACTTGAGGTTGCATGTGTTCCCTTTATTTAAGGATGTTGCAGATATATTTGTCTGTATGGGTTTGGTAATTTGTAAAGGACAGAGGTCCTTTCTCAAGTTTTATTCTCCACTAAATCCCCCATAGGCCTCTAGGCGATCAATACATTTCCACTCAGTATCCAGGAAGGCTTTTCTAGATTCATCAGTATTTTAGTTTCTGTTCCACATTTGATCAATTTGCAGAGGGAAACTCTTGAAAGAAATTGTTCTAATTCATTGCATTCTTACAATACTTCATAGCTTATGAAGTGCTATCAAAACTTTATCATATTTGATCTAAACAATGTCTCCTAAGAGCTACAGGAAAATGGTGCAATCCCTGTGTTATTAATAATCTGTGTTTTGAGGTGCTGCGGTCATCCCCCAGGACAAGCTTTTCTAGTTAAGTCAGTTTGCAAGATGATCATTCTCAGCTTCTACCAAAGTTTTAATCTGTCCTCGCTCTATACCAAAAAAAAATATTCAAACATTCAAAATCAGAAAGGGGCTACCTATGGCTTTGGGAGTCAAGAACTGTGAATGCAGTGAGTCTTCCTGTTTTCCCTCTCGGCTGCAGGGCAGGACTGCGGTAGTTTAGGTGGGGTTGAAGACATGCTGCCTTGCTCTTATGAAAGCAAAGACTCAACAGAAAGCTGTAATACTTGCTGTGCAGGGACCTGGCCCGTAGCTGGCCTTGCAGCATTTGGCAGTTCAGAATCATTAGGTGCCATCTTCTCTGCCTGGGCCCTGCCCAGGTCCACTTTCCTGCCTCCTTTGAGGAGCCTGTTCATTAGTGTGAGCCGCTGGCTTCATGAGAGTACCTTTGCTTCTGATCGTGACTAAGTCCAGTTCTTCTTTCCTTATCTAGGATAAGACAATGCCCTGGCCACCTCTCTTTTAGAGCACCAGTTCAACCTACATGTTTCTGGGTTTTCTACTCTCAGAGATTCTCTGGACAGAGATTCTTAAACCTGCTCTTGTCCTCCAGAAATGAATCAAATACTTGCTGCTTTTGTAATCACCTATTTTCTTTTGACCCAAGAAATTACATGTGAAATTTTATCTTCCTGAAATACAAGTTTACGCAACCATTTTGTTATCAGATCCTTTTTTTATATCTAATCCGTAGAACTCAATTTGTTCATCTGTAAAGTGGGTTTGATGATGTCTGCCTGGCTTATTCCACAGTGTTTCTGTGCCATGTCTCGCTATGCCTAAATAATCAATCGGTGTAAAGTGTCCTTTCTGGACCTGCCCTCATGGTGACCTCTATGCAAACCTACATGTATATATTATCACCTACCTGCATCAGTTTCCTTGTCACCCATATTTTGGTCAGTAATAACTTAATTGAATTGACGAGGGGTAGGCGATGGACACGTGAAAAGTGTGGGATGATCCCCTGCCCTCAAGATGCTTGTAGTGCACAAATGGACAGTTTGATGGAGTCAGACTGCTTGGGGCTGGGTGCTGAACCTGCCACCCACCCACTGAGTGACTTTGGGCAATGTGCTTTCTTTCTGCCAGCCTTAGTTACCACACCCGTGGGAAGGCACAGCAGCCATCACTAAATCACTGGCTGTTAGGAGGATTCAGTAAGCTCGTTCATGCACAGCACTTTGAAGAATGGCAAGTAATAAATGCCACATAAGCGTGTCTCAAATAAATAAAAAATAGGTGTTCAGGTGGAAGAGACAAATGCATTTTATATAATTGCAGTAAAATCGAGCAATTGCCAGGAGAGGAGTTTCTGAAGTGCTGCTGACTTTAAACAAAAGATTAACTGACAGGACTAAATAATGACCACGGATCTACTCGGCATGCACCTGGGGCGTCATTCCACGGCAGGTCATACCTGGGGCACCACCCGTGCAGTGCCACTGGGTGACAGGGGTCTGGGGGAGGGTGCCAGGGCTGGCTCCCCCGGCCAGGAGGGGCGATCAGCCTCCTTCCTCCTCTTTCAACGACCAGACTCTTCTTGGAATTTCTGCTCTAAAACTTGAAGTCCAAGGGGAAGTGTTTGCTTGATTTGTGTTTCCTCTGAAGTTGAATTTGACTGAAGATAATGCTGGCAGACCCAAAAGCTGCATGTCTGCAAATATCTGCCAGTTCTATTCTTGAAATTGACATATGTCCACACTCCACAGAGGGATGCACTGGGGATCTGATTAGCAATAACCGAGCCCAGGATGTGACCCAAGATGTTCTGATTCCCAGGGCCTGACAGTGCTCGATAGCTCAGCGCTGGGGCCCAGTGGAACTCAGATGCCAAATTCCTTCCTCCGGACGGGCATTTGCGAGCAGGTATTTCCAGGAGTGGCTTCGCTGCTCCATTGTCAAAGGGTGTCCATCTCTGAGCAGAGGATGACTTCCGCACTGGCCTGCACAATCTTGCAGGTAGATTTAGAACAACGTCTCACATAATTGTTCCTTTAAAAAGTGCTCTCTTGATTGGAAAAGTGATGATTTTATTTCATTTTATTTTTAGAAAAAAAAATCACTGAGCACTGGATGCCGAGGACAGCTGGAGTGCGTGGGACGTGGGACGCTATTTTTTCCTGGCTGCTTTGGGAACCCAGCAGATGGGTGCTACTTGATGACATTGGGGGCCACGCACGGTGCCGTCCAGCTGCTGACCACGTGGACACACTTACTATGGGCAGAGAAGAGAATTTCCCTTCTGCATTCCAGTTTTCCCTTGGTCCTGGCTTCCTTAAATTGTGTTTCTGGACGGCTGAAATCACATCTGCCTCCTTCTCTCTGAAATAGGCAGCCATGGATTCTTTGTGGGGAAGAGAATTTCTAAACCCCATTGTAAAATATGCAAAGGGACTTCCCGGCACTCAGGTAACTCGACCAGATTATGGGCTTTCTCCACAAAGCAGCGCGGTGCACGTGCTCTCCCAAGATGGGCAGGCAAGACAAAGTGGAGGTCTCCAAAGAGCTCGGCTCGCAGCAGAGGGTGGGCTGTGATGTTTCTGCAATCACAGGGGGAGGGTCTGAGGCTTCCCTGCTAGCAGTAGATATTCTTCTACTGTCGGATTGGGAAGTGGTGATGAAAAGATAACACTGTATATGCATATTAGCACTTTACAGTTTGCAGCGAGCTCTACACTTTACACATGACAAATGGGATTTCATATACTCTCAGCTAAATACCAACTACTGGAGCCTCGTGCATTCGCAAGACAGCCAAGCCTTCAGACACAGGCTCAATATTTTATGGCTGATGAGATACAAAATCCTCTCCTACGATAAGCGCGTCTGTGAATGTGTGAGTGACAAGTGGCATGGCGTCGCGAAACACGTGGGTGCCAGTCCTGGCTGTCCCTAGTCCCTGTCTGAGCGACAGTCTGCTGATCTGTGAAATGCAGATTGTTCTCCCCTTTGTCCATCCCACAGCCTTGGGTCGAGTCAAAAGAAATCGTATGTGAGAAATCGCCTTGGGAATTGTAAGATCCCATGGACACGTTACTAATACCATTAGTGGAGCAGTCTAAGGTGACCGGCTCTCAGGCATCTTATGATTCTATCTGGAATCTTCATGGGACTTGGGCTTCCCAACGGTCTTACCTCCTTATGAAAGTGAGAATGGTTTATGTCACATCTCCCCTGGCACGTCCCTCAGAAAGGGACCTGAACAAAGCCACGGTAGGCAAAATTCTGCCTCTCTCATGCTTTTTGCTTCGCTTCTTTTTTTCCTCCTTTGTACTTTCTTGGGTAAGCTTTGTGGTGTCCCTGTGAGTAGGTAACAGCTCTGCCCCGTCACCCTGATGAAGCAACGCTTGGAGACTTTGGGATTCCCCAGAACTCACCCAGAACAGGAGGACCCAGGGCTGGAACCCGCGCCTGCTGACGCCGACAAATGAGGCGCTGTCCGCGGTGGGCTCTTCTGTGGGGGTCCAGCATGTTCCGAGTCAACCCCCCTTGGGAAACTCTTGCTGCTTTAGAGAACCTTCCCCTGTTTCTGTTTGGTCACGTAAGATTTCGTCTCTGGCTTCCTGAGAGTCTCCGTGGGGAGGGGACTTGAAGCCAGTTTTGAGTTTTTGTAGAAACTTCTCCAGTACAAGGCAGGTACTCAGGGGTGGGTGCAGACTTTGATTTTACAAGTACATCTGTTCTGTTTATTTTTGCTTCTTTGCAGTATTATCAACTTCTGCTCCATATGGGTGATCCATATTGTGCCTTGGTGAAATGATACCACATTATGCTTTTATGCCTTTATCATCAAACACTACTCATGAAAAAATCACCAGGTTTGCCTAGGTTCATCTGTTCAATTTATTTTTCCCAAACTTTATTTTGAATAAAACACCTACGGTAAATGTGATTTATGTAAATGAATAAAACAAAACTGTTATATAAGCTTTTTTGACATCATTCAGTCCCATTCTGTCGGGGCGCCACTCTACAAAATCCTCTGGCAGCATGTTTTCCATAGGATTATATTATTTCTGAAATCACAGAGCCAAAGAGATAAAACTATAATATACTTTCAAATGCTTTAATTTAATTTTTTCTCTTCTCTCCCCAAGCTTCCCATATGGAGGAACTCCAATATTTTAAAAGAAGCTTTTACTTATGAGAATCTTTCAGCACTATTCCAAGTGCCTGCAGCTATTCCTCTCTCTCTCATACTCTCTGCATTCCTCTATTTTTCTCACACCTCGCTCCCTGCTTTTATTTAAAGAATGGCAATCCATCTTTCCTCCACCCTCCTTGCTTTATTGTTATATTTGCTTAGTTTCTACCCCCTGGGACCCTGAATGGAAGAATTTTCATTTTCTAGGCTCGTGCTGGGGGCCGGCGCCTGTGCCCCGGAATGACACACATTATTGCGCTTATCACACGACACGCGGCTCTGGCTGGGCTTCTTATCTCCACGGGCAGATGGGCAAGGGAGGCTCGGGAAGCCGAAGGGCCCGACCGGCTCAAGGGCACAGCGCTTGGCTAAGGGTGGTGCCTCTGAACTTGCGGACCTCGTGTTCACGCAGGCTGTCAGTCTGGGAGGGTCAACGCCTTTCACTTGCTCTCCCCCAGGGCAGGGACCACTGCATGCAGGGATGGCCCCCGCGGCCAGACGCGGGTCCTGCTAAGGAAGGCTCACCACGCGGCAGATCCGTTGCGCCACTTCATCCTGGGGAAGCTCCCAAGGCTTTCGACATCAGCCGTGCTAGCTCCTTCCTTCCACACAGCGAGGAATCCACGTCCAGGGAGAGGGCCACGGCCTGGCCAGAGCAACACACCTGGCAACATGCAGTGCGTGCTGATGAGATCTTTGCACTTGGCGTTCAGCATCAGATTTCCTTGTTCTCAAACACTCAATGGAAGACCCACAGTGGCCCCCCAGTGAAGAATTCATTTGCAAGACCTTCTTAAGCAGACATAGTATATCAAATAAGGCAGTAAATGTTTACTTTTGAGATAATATGTGAATGCTTTTGCAAATTATATACTACTGTATGTTATTTTGATTATCGTAAATGTGAGCATTTAAGAACAAAAATAAATTACACTTAACCTTTCCATCATGTCGACTGGTTTGGATATCTTTGGCTCATTTTTCCCTATTTGTTGAGAAGTCTCTCTGATAACAAAAGTTGGATTTGCATTACTACTGAGAAGTTCTCTACACGATTTCTCAAAGAGTTCTTCAGATTTTGTTGTAAATTTCGGACACAATATTCAAATACGTAACTCTTTAGCCCAGCGAGTCTCTTGTGGACTACTCATTGGAAGAAACACTCTCATTATAGTAACTCGAGGCTGTAAATCCCTGGAGAGTTCATTAGAACAACAACCTTCCACACCGGAGTTTTCCTAGTACTGGGATAGAAAGTAGTGAATGTTCTCAAAAGCCTCTCTCACTGCAGAATAGCAGGCAGCTATAATCGCCCCCCTCCCCGACAAAAAAAAAAAAAAAAAATGGAAGCTCAAATGCTCCAGTGCTTGAGTAGGATAGAGCTGGAGAAAATAGTTTGGCATCCTGTGAAATCACCTTGGCCTAAAGGTAGTCATGAGAACACTTCATCCCAATGTGTCAATCTGTAAGGTATGCGTCAAGTGATAACTGTAAAAAGTAGTTGTACATTTGGTTATCACCAAGCAGATATCTTGAGCATCATTGTTTTCATACTTACTATTTCTGCTCATAATTCATGCCTAGCATCAACGTTTGGAGATCTGCCTTTAATTATGGAAATCGATGTTCTATATTGCTTTTGTTTTTCCCTTTTCACCATGTTCCTGCTGCAGGGGAAGGAATGTGATTTAACGACCTGAAAACATGGCTGAGGGTTTCTTCCTGGCTCGGACTCTGATGCTCACGGGGAATGTATCAGCATAAAGTCATTTCTTTTTCAAAGCAAAATTTATTTGTAATAATGTTTGCTGTCCTAATGGGGTTTCTCCTCCTGCACAATTGGTATTTGGCAACGAACAATGCAACACCTCACTTCACCTCACCTTCACCTGCCCAGGCAGTGAATGATTTAAAGTATTGGTATCATGGAAGACTTCCTGAAATGTTTTGGTTTAATTAAGAGTGAGGAATGAAGAAAAGGTGTCCAGGAAAAGGCAGAGGCAAAATTTTGAGTCTAGGATCGTAGTATAGCAGCAATGATGCCTGTATGCATTATTGCTTAAACAAGTGCAAGCTACTCCACATGGAACAGCTAGATGGGGAAAGGCATCCTCCCCGTTTTGTAGGTGATAAAGTGAAGCTCAGAGAGGCAGGTGACGTGTTCATTCATGCTTTCAGACGCTCAGGTATTCTCATACCCAGATCACTGCTCTCTCCCCTCTCTTTCTCAATTCCCTCCCAGATCTGCACCCATTTTACTTCAGACTTGGGGTCATGCTCATAGAAAGAGATTATTGAATAAATCTGTTACTCGATATTCTCCCAGAGGGAATATTGAGTAACACTGGTGATAACACTTATTGCAGACACAGTTGTTATTGAGCAGGCTCTCACTTATACACTGTCCCTAACAGGCAAGAAATTATTTCAAATTTCTATTATTTTAAATAATCTGTGTTTTATAGCCCAGAATGTGTTCTGTTTTGTTAATGTTCCATGTGAGCTTGAGAATGTGTATTCTGCCACTGGATGAAGTAGTCTAAAGATGTCGAGTATATTTAGTACATTGACGGTGTTGTCGAGTTCACCTATGGCTTTACTGGTTCTCCCACTGCTGTTTTTGCCCATTTCTTATAGAGGGATGTTGAAGCCTCCAACTATAATAGTTGATTCATCTATTTCTTCTTGCAGTTTTACCAGTTTTTGCCTCAAATATTTTGACACTCTGTTTTTAGGCCCATACATGTGGAGGATTGTTATGTCTTCTTAGAGAATTGACCTCTTTTTTATAATATAATTCCTCTCTATTCTTGATAAATTTCCTTGCTCTGAAGTCTGCCCTATCTGAATTAATATAAATACTCTCATTCCTTTGTGATTAGGTACACATTTCTCTAAGCATTTCCTTATAATCTCTCTGTCTTTGTATTTAAAGTAGGTTTCTTGTAGACAACATATAGTTGGGTCTTGTTTTTTGATACACTCTAACAATCTCTGACTTTTAATTGATGCAGTTAGACCACAGATGTTTAAAATGATTACTGCTAGAGTTGAATTAACCTACCATATTTGTAATATTTTCTATTTATTGTCCTTGTTATTATTTTTTTTTCTATTTTTGTCTTTTATTCCTTTTCTGCCCTTGTAGTTTTAATTGAGCATTTTATTTATAACCAAATATATTATTGCTGTTATTATTTTGGACAAACCGTTATCTGTTAGGTCAATTGAGAATACCAAAAAATAAAACTTTTTATTTTATCTTCACTTATTCCTTCTTCAATGCTTTTCCTTTTTTCAATGTACATCTGAGTGTCTGACCTACATCACCTCTCTTGTCTTTAATGAATTCATTTTAACATTTCTTGCAAAACAGATCTATTAGCGAGAAGTTTCCTCAATTTTTTTTTTTTGTCTTAAAGAACCTTTATTTCTACTTCACTCTTGAAGGATAATTTAACAGGATACAAACTTCTAGGCTGGTGTTGTTTTTTTTCCCTAAACACCTTAAATATTCCACTCTACTCTTTTTCTACTTGCATGATTTCTGAGAAGTTGAATGTAGTATTTATCTTTGCTCCTCTATGGTTAAGCTGATTTCTTCCTTCTGGAATTTTTTAGAAATTGCTATTTACCATTGAGTTTCTGAAATTTGAGTATGATATCCATACGTGGTTTTTCTTGGTTTGTTTTTGTGTGTGTGTTTTTTTGTTTTGTTTTGTTTTGTTTTTATTTTTTTTGTCTTTGCATTTATCCTGTTTGATGTTCTCTGAGCTTCTGAATCTGTTTTTTGGTGTCTAACATTATCTTGGGGAAAATAGTCATCACTGCTTCAAATATTTCTCTGTCCTGTTCTCTCTTCTTTCTCTTTATGGTATTCCCAACATGGATATTTAACACCTTTTGTAGTTGTCTCGCAGTTTTGACTATTGTGTTCTGTTTGAGGTTTTTTTTTTGTTTGTTTGTTTTTATGTCCTTTTTCTCTTTGCTTTCAGTACTGGAAGATTCTGTTGTCGTATCATCAAGTTCAGGGATTGATTGTTCAGTCATGTCCAGTCACCTAACAAACCCATCAAAGGCATTCTTCCTTTCTGTAACAGTGTTTTTGATCTTTAGCATTTCTTTTTGGTTCTTTCTTAGAATTTCCATATCTCTGTTTACATTGTCCAAATATTCTTGCATGATGGCTACTTTATCCATTAGAGCCCTTGGCATATTAATCACAAGTGTTTTAAATTCTCAGACTGAGGATTTCAACATCTCTTCCACATCTGAGTCTGATTTTACCACTTGCTCTGTCTCTTCAAACTGTTTTTGCTTTTAGTATGTGCTTTGGTTTTGATGTGGTTTGTCCCCACCAAAACTCATGTTGAAATTTGGTCACCAATGAGGAAATGTTGGAGGTGGAGCCTAGTGAGAGATGTTTGAGTCAAGGGGGTAGACCCCTCATAAATTGGTCAGTGCCTTCCCTGGGTGTGAGTGAGTTCTCACTCTCAAAGGAAAGGATTGGTTCCCAAAAGAGCAGGTTGCTTAAAAGAGTCTGGATTCCTTGGTTTCTCTCTCCTGCTTTCTCTCTCACCATGTGATCTCTTTGCACATGCCTGATTCCCTTCCACTTCCCACCAGCAGTTGAAGCAACCTGAAGCCCTCATCAAATGTGGCTGCCTGATCTCAAACTTTACAGCCACCAGAATCATAAGCCAAATAACCTCTTTAAAAAAAAATCATCCAACTTCAGGTGTTCTGTTATAGCAATATTTGATGAACTAAGACAATGTGTCATGTAACTTTTTCTTAGTAGTCATACTTGATATGCCAGGTAAAATAAATTTCTATATATAGGCCTTTAGTAATGTGGTGGTAAGTTGTATGGGGAGAGAAAGCATTATGTAGTCCCATAATTAGATCTCAGTCTTTCAATGAGTTTGTGCCTCTGGACTTTGAACTTCATAAGAACTTCTCATTTTTTTTCACCCCCTTGGGTGGTATAGAATGGATAGTGAGACTGGAGTTGGGCGGTTACCTTCTTCCACGTGGAAGGTTAGATAAGCGTGGAGGTGATATTTCCTTTCCTCTAGGTTGATTGGCATCCAAAAAACCCCAGCAGGTTAGGCTCATGCTAAACAGTTTCTCCTGAAGGAAGACCCTGTGAAAAAGATCAGAATGCTCTGGTATACTTTAAAGTGGCTGCTTTTCCCCTCCCCCTACTAGAGGCTCAAGGAGATTTTTCTATGATATTTACCATGAGAACCCAGTCAAACGCCTGGGGGTAAACTTTGCAAAAATATGGAAACACCCCTATGACATGGGTTTCCCCTGGAGTTTTTGACTTTCACAATTGTCCACCTTGAGCCTCCAGCAATTTGTCAATTATACTTTAGATTTTCCCACCCTGGCAGTGGTTCCCCAAGGAAGTCTCTGCTTGTGGGTTTTTGCCCTGGTAAATTCTGATTCTCTATGTGCTTATCTTTTTGTCCAATTTGGAGGGCAGCAGTTTGTCTTACGACCTCACTTTCCTTAGAGATGTAAGAGTTGTTGATTTTTTAGTCTGTTCAACTTTTTACCTGTTGTTAGGATGGAATGGTGGCTTCCAGACTCCCTCCATGCCAGATGGAAACTGGAATTTTGTCCATTCTTCATGCAACATGTTGAGTCACTCCTTGGTTCTCAGTTGTCTTCAAAATGAGTTTCCCTCTCTTGAGCAGGACATGCAACTATGACTTCGCTCTCAATCTCTCTCTGCCTCTTCAGCCTCTTGTTTTTCCACTGCATTCACACCACAGCATAGCATGCAGCTAAACCTCTCACAGACTTGGCCTCTCTCCCAACTCTGTGCCTTAGCAAGAGCTGTGGCCTATGTCTGAAAGTCCTCCTTTGAGATTTTGTTCAAAAGTCACTCCCTTTTGCCCCCTACCACCTAAGCTAGAGTTAGTGTCTTCTCCCCTATCACCTTGTATCATTTGACTAGAGCACTTACAGCCCTTTATTTTAAGTTATCTGCGTTCTTCCTTCCCCACAAGACAATGCTGTCTACAGTGGAGTGACTCTATCCAATTAACATGAGTGAACAAGTGGAGGAATCAACGGTTGTTGATTTTGTTACATTTTTGTCTTCAAAACCCTTTGCATGATTTTTACATTGGGTTTTGCAAGGGTCCTTCGGAAATTGTTCAAAGAAAAGATTTTACTTCTTATGTTTTCTCTTATTTAATGGACGTTATAATTAATGTCATTCCTTTTCAAATAATTTTATGATCATGATATTGCACAATTATATGTGTAATGTACTTAAGGCATTGGTCAACTTATTCAACAATAATTAAATATAGCTTAAAAGTTATGACCACTGTTGTCATGGCATTATTTACCACATTGACTTCCTCTTCTGCCTGCACTAGCTGCAGTTTTTATCACAATATTTGAGACACTAAACAAGATGCTATCTATATCTCATTTAACAAGCCTAGGAGATAGATACTATTATGATTTTATAAATGGGGAAAGTTGAGATCGAAAGGTCGAAAAGATTTCTGCAAGTCACAGAGCTCGTGAGTGGCAAATTCAATACTCAGTTCATTGTTTTTCCTCTTTTCCATGAACACAGTTCGATCTGTATTCATTCTATTTCCAACTTTCTATAATCTGCACACAGTGACACCCCCCATCTTCAATCTGTTACCTTGAGACACTTTTATTTTATTTATCAAAATCTTCTGATAATTTTCTCTAGCTTTTTTCTTTTTTTTTTTTTTTTTTTTGGTCCCTTTTCCTCTATTTTCCTGTTTTCAGGTATGACAAAAAAATGAATTATGGAAACAATGTAAAAAAATAGCAGCTTTTCTATTTACTCATTATTAAATTTGACCTCAACCTATGGAAGTGAATAAGATCCTTAAACTGCTTAATCAATTAATAAATATAGGTAAACTATCCTGAAATACCATGTTGCAAAATATGATCCTACATAAAATAATCTTAGGTTCCTTTTGGTTTCCTGCGCAATTTCACCTTACTCATCTCACGAAAGGATGGTGCTCGGTGCAGCCTGGCAGTTTATCTTGAGGAGGGAGTGAGGCTGTGTGCAAACAGGTCACTACTCCCCTGGTGCTGCAGGGAAGGCCTTTGCAGCTATTTAAAGCAGAATTTCAAATGGCTGCATCTTAAAGTAAGCAGGAGCTTTTTCCCCTTCGTAATTTGAACTTCCCTTCTATTTTGGGAGATCGTGCGATCTACTCCTGTTCCATTCCTGAGGTGTGTGTAAAATGAATTCTCTTATCAGTTCGCCGGCCTGGTATAGATAATTTAGTGACAGAACAGAGAGCGTCTTTGTGTGATTTCTACCTGGCCGCCTTTGCAAGCGCAGCATGTGATTTTACTGACTTTTTACATTTTTTTATTAGAAGTTGCTGCATTTGAATTAGCTACAATCCCTCTTTTTAATAGACTGTATCAAAAATGTTTAAATTCCGTAGCATTGGTGGAACCGAACATTACGGCTGAGGACAAGGGCTGGGAGTGCTCTGGGAGCGTTATCAGCAGCTTTCAATAGGTATCGCGTCTGAAGACAGATACGCGATGAGGGAAGTCAGGCCCCAGCAGGTTATTCAGCTTTCGGTTCTGAGGAAGCTGCTGCTGCTCGCTGTGTACACCGAGCTAATGTGATTTATCTGATCCGTTTCCATGCAAGAGAATGAAATGGCTCCTGTACGGCAACCAATACAGAAGCAGCAGTTATAAACTCGCAAGGCTGGTGCTGCTTAAATATCTAGGCTAAGTACTTTTTAAATTAGCACTTTAATCTTGTTAGTGGTCTGTAAATGAGAACCCCTCTAAGCAATCAGATGTTCACAAATAGGGCCATTTCCTACCGACCAATAATATTCAGAAAACTAAAGCTGTCTTGCTAAGGAGGATTGACTTTGTAGCAGGGATTAACAGATATCCAAATACACCGCAGAGACTCTTCGTCTGGGAACGTGGAGTGTGGGATCTGCTTTGACAGTCTTGTGGGGACTGATGTCACCGCCCCACACCCTCCAGTCCTGTTCTGCTGTCACCTCTTTCTAAGTCTCTTCCCCCAGCCTGAGGCCTCCTGACTGGGGAGGGGATGAGAGAATGGAGAGCAGAGCCCAGAACCTTTGGGGGGTGTACTAACACCTGACCACACACAGAACCCTTGGATAGCACCTCATTCCCACGTTGCTTCCACAGAGGGCATGTCGCAGCTCACAGGGACAAATGGCCGCTGCACTAGAGACCAGGAAGAGGTGGGGGCCGTGTGTGCTCTTCCTCTTTCCCGGGGTCTCCTTCCCGTGCTCTGGCCACCATGTTGCTGTCCATCACTGCACTACCTCTTATATCCTGTTTATAATATTTTCATTGGTGTTTCTGTTTAATCATGAGCCATGTTTATGAACTTCCCATTGGCGTGTAGCATGTCTCTCCCATCCTATGCCACTCCCCACTAATGGCACCTCAGTCACTACTTAAAACCTCGGAGTTGACTGGCATTAGGCAGAGGGTGGTGGACACTGATGCGCTGCCCGGATCCACCTTCAGGGAAGAACCGCTCATCTCACATGCTGGGAATCTCATCACTGGTCCTCCTGCCCAAAGCCACTCCCTCTCTCCAAACGGCAGGGGTGTAAAGGCCTGGCCATCTCTTTCCAATTTGGGACAATTCCCACTGACCATTCCGGTTCCAGAGGTCCCTCGGTATAAGGAGTTGTCCTTGGGTCTGCGTCACATGGGACTTCCTCCTCTTCCAAACTCTACTAGTCTCCCACCTTCCCTTTCACAGGAGTGGTCCCCAAGGGAGCTCCCTAGCAACAGCTTGTACCTACCCCTCATCCCAGAGTCAGTTTCCTGGGGAGCCCCCCAAAAATGCACATGCAGCAATGCCTGGTGCTTGCCCCTGAGAATTTCTAGGTCACTGTGGTCCAGTGTGACAGATGCATAAAAAGAGGGACAGGAAAGGGGCTGAGTGAGCCACGGAGGCCGAGCAGGCAGAGAACGGAGGGCAGCAGGGCTTCCAAACAGCAGCGGTTGAAATGTCTCTTAAAGAGTAAAGAAAAATACAAAACATTAGATGGAAAAAAGCAGAGAGAGGACAGATTATTCCAGATCAAAGGAAAACAGAAACAATTCAAGAGCAGTTACATTTTAAGGGACATAGAAATGGTAGCAAAAATAGTAAACAGCAGAAATTAAACAGTTAGCTAAGAACGCATGCAGAATTCTGTGAGCCAAACTACGGAAACTTGACTTTGTTCTGCAAACCAGGTTTAAAAAAAATTGTTAAAAAAAAAAATAGTAATCTGAGCCTGAATTCAAATGCATAAAACGAATACGAGCAGAGCCCTAGAATTCGGACAGGTCGGGGCTGGACAGGTCAGGGACCTGGAATTCGGCCCCATTCAATCTCCCTCTTCCTCAAATGCTTCAGTGCACTTCTACCACTCTGTAGAACACAAACAGTAGTTTGAAACCTACTGCAGGAGAAATAATGGTTTTTAGAAGAATTTTTTTTTTTTTTTTTTTTTTTTTTTTTTGAGACAGAGTCTCACTCTGTTGCCTGTGCTAGAGTGCCATGGCATCAGCCTAGCTCACAGCAACCTCAAACTCCTGGGCTCAAGCGATCCTCCTGCCTCAGCCTCCCGGGTATCAGGGACTACAGGCATGCACCACCATGCCAGGCTAATTTCTTTCTATTTTTAGTAGAGATGGGGCCTCGCTCTTGCTCAGGCTGGTCTCAAACTACTGAGCTCAAGCAATCCACCCGCCTCGGCCTCCCAAAGTGCAAGGATTACAGGCGTGAGCCACCGCGCCCAGCCTTTAGAAGGATTTTTAAGTAAAGGGTTTACAAAAGAGGGTTTGCATTTTAGAATATGACTCTGATTACAACAGGGCTAAGAGTTTGGATGAAAGACTCAGAGTGAGGGAGCCACATTAGGAAATGATTACACTTTTCCTGGAAGAAGAAGACAAGGGCAGTTACAATGGAGGCTGGAGAAGAGGAGACTGTGGACTAGTTCTGGTGATCAACTGCCTTGGAGATTAAGGCAGCAAGAGAGGTGGAGGTGAAGTCCATGATTTGGTGTGATTGGGGGTTTACTGCACAAAATAAATGTTGGGCAGAAGCCTGGGGCAGATGGGATCGGCAACTCCCTTGCTGATGGTCAATACCTCAACAACCTTGTCTGGGTGTAGACACTGTGAATAGTGATCTCTTTTGTCTTGGAGTTGAGTGGATTTAGTGCCCTGGCACTTCTTCCCAAGTGTTTAAGGATCAAAAAGGAACACGGTGAAGGTCCTGCCAACTCAGATATGCTGAAAGGGCACCGAGAGGGGATCAGTCACTAATGTCTACTGTGACACGGACGAGATAAACAAGAGTTGATCATTTCTGCACCTGCCTCACTTCCCTGCCCACGATGTAGTCGTCCACCCAGTGGCTTGGCTGGATTCTAGCCACTGGCAGGGCATAAGGTCCAATAAATGACCATAGGAAGAAATCCAGAGTCTGGGTCTCTTTCAGACACGCAGAGTCTTGCTCTGGCTAATTCGAGGGTCCTATCTGGGAGTAAAGGTGTGGGGAATCCTCAGGGTCTCCATCCAGAAGAGTCACAGATGAGGACACTGACTCATTACCAGAGCAGGGGAAAGCAAGATCTCTCTCCCCACCAGCCCCTCACCCATCTTCCTGAACTGAGCACAGAGGCCCTAAACCACAGTGTTCCGTACCACGTTGAGGGTCCTACAGTGAGGTTAAATGCCCTACGCTCACTCCCATGGTCCTGCAGGTGAGCGCTGTGTCCAAGGTAACCTTTGCTACACCAGTGAAGATCATCCTTTGTGTGGAGCTTGTCTTGCATCTTAATGTCCTGGCTTCATCTCACTCTCGCAGGCCACTGTTGGGACCCTGACGTCCTGCTGCCTCTTGCCAGGCTGTTCACTTGGGATCTGGGAACTGTTCTATGTTTTCCCATGTCATGGTTATTTTCCTTCCTGCAGATTGACCTCTCAGGCCCTGAACCTGCTCCCTCATATGTCTTTTGGACAAAGCCAGCTTCCGTGAACTACGACCTTACTACCCCACCTGCGATTTAAGGCATCTTAAGTTTTACTGACCCTCAGTGTCACCTGGGAAATGTTCCAAAAATATAGATTCTGTAATCCCACCTTAGTTTTGCTAAATTTTAATGAAAGATTAGATGTTATTATAGAATGTGTATTATTTTTAGAAAAACTTTTAAAATCATTCCTTCAATTCCAAGAGATTGGAGAACTAGTGACTGGGATTAGCTTTCTTAAAATCTCCTTGTCCCAGTCTAGCTTTTGGTACGGACCAGAGAGAAGACAGCTGAAGAGAAGCTCTGGAAGAGCTCACGGTTCCGATCTAGGATTGGAAGGAAGAGACACACACGTTGTGTGCTGGGTGAGCAGATGGCAAAATCCGCGTGTCGTTCTGAAGGTTTCAAATACTGCCTGGTTTCTGTTCGGGATTTCAGGCGAGGGGCACACAATTTCCACCTCCCAAAGCTACCTCGGACTGCTGAAGAGCCCAGGACACTCCTCAGCTGAGACCCAGTGTCCCACATCATAGAGGAAAAAACACTCACTGGTTTGTATATCCTTGGTTGTTATACAAGTAGTATTTGAAAATATACTTGTTAAAAATTAGGCAAACTCCAGGTATACAGAGAAGTAAATGGCTCCTTCTGCTACCTCAGCTCTTCTCACTCCCTTAAGTTGACCAGTTAACTGTCTGAAAATCGGCTACTTTTCTGGACACCATTGCATACATGTGTGTGCAAACGATAGCGACAGAGATGGGGACAGGGATAGGAAGAGGGACAAAGAGACGCAGAGAGACAGGGGTAAGGGATGGAGGGGGAGAGAGAGAGAGAGAGGTAACTTTGGCAAGCTATTAACATTTCCATGTCACGCTTTCCTTATCTGAAGGATTAATAACAGCACCTGCCTCACAGGGCTATTGTGAGAATTAATTAATATTTGTAGACCTTTTAGACCAGCATCTGGAACATAGTAAGCACCATGTAACTGTGGTTAACAAACAAACATGTGCACATACTTTCAATATACCCCAGACACAAGTTTACAACTTGCAGTTTTTCACTTAATGCTATGTCTTTGAGCTCTTTACATGCCAGTACACACAAATGCAATGTAATTTTGTAACAACTACATAGATCGCATAGTGCTGTATGGATGGACTATAAATTATTTAATAACATTTTTGATGAGCAATTGTGTTGTCTTCCAGGATAGTATTTTTAAATATTGCAATAAATAATGAAATAAATACACGTATTTGTACTTGCACGAGTAGGAAAGAAAATGTGGACCTGAAAGTCAAATTGTGGCGTGAAGGGGACGCGGACTTTCGGACTTGAGCGTAACGTCAAGTTTCTACTCAAAGGCTGCTCACCAGCAGCGCACGAGAAGGCCCATCCCCCCTCACGGAAACAAGAGCTGGATATCGCAAACTTTTAACAATATTTACTAACATGGGGTGATGAAGAACGATAACTTCATTTTGCTTTAATTTCAGGCAGAATTCCATCATAGAGAAGTCAGAGAGCAGGTACTGTCACGCTTTTATCTGGACAGTGGGAAAAGGCACTGTCTAACCTGTAAGGGCGCGGCCGGCTGAAACACGAAGTGGGCATTTCAGTAAAGCTCTTGGGATCCGCGTCCCATCATGGAGATGCCAAATCCAATCATGTAATGTAGGCATTGCTAATACTGGTATCCTTTCCCTGGCAGTGGTTGCAGTGTCGAACCAATTGCTTCCTGAGGATGCACAAGACGACGGATGATAGGTACATAGATACAGGTGGAGATATAGAAAATAGAGATGTAGATACAGACAACAGGTGGATGGATAAATAATGGATAGAGACAGACATAGACAGGGCCAGGCAGAGAGATGGCTGTAGGTAGAGATACATATATAAAATCCTAGTAACTGTGCCTCTGTGAAGAAACGTGGAGGGCGAGTGAATGGTGTTTTACAGCACCTTGTAGAGCAGTCGCTGTACATGCTCAATGGATGCGACAGCCGCGAGGTCTGCGAAGGTGTCTGCCTTGGCTTAGCACCCCCAGGCATGTCGTGCACAAGTTATCTAAACATTCCCTTTCCATCCGCTGAGCTGCGCCTTCCTCACTTAAAAAATGAAGAAAAGAACACATATCTCAACGTGGGGTAGTTAAGATTGACAAAATACAATAAATGAAACACCTCCTGGAGTTTCGTGATAAACGTGTGAGAAAGATGGCTCAGTTTTATGCATCAGTTACAGATGTAGCTAACAGGCTTGCTCTAGGTCACAAAGCAGATTAATGATAACGCTGGAACAAGAACACGGGTCATCTAACTCCTAGCAAAGTGCTCACACCACCGAGCTCCACACACTCGAAATGTGGTTCTACACCTGCAACTCCCTGAAGACCCGTAGGCACGTTCCTCTTCTCCGCCCTCCTGCATCCAGCAGTTCAGGATACAGCTATCTCAAACCACTCTTGCAGTATCAGGCCAACATAATATTTTGGCATAACTGTATTTATATGAAATATGTTAATGACTATAATTAAAACTAATGAATAATCCAAGTTCTAATAATTATATTATAATTAACTAGAAATCCTAATCGGAAGTAAACATGTCTGAGAAGACTTTCATCAGATGAGGAATGCACGTAGCTCTAGTTTAAAAGCACAACCACTGAGCGGAACTCGACGCACACACGTGCTTGTGTGTGTCTGCACGCAGATAGGGCTTTGCTGCCCACAACAAGACAGACCAGACAATGAGGCTTTGCTCCTCCTCTACAACTTGTCCCATAAACATCCAGGGCAGATTTTTAAGTCAGAACATGCTCCCATATTTCCCTGGGGGATTGTCTCTTGGTGTTAGCCAGATTGAACACTAGATGTCACTGTGTTGCAACAAAATTTGGATTTGGAGTGCATTTTTGTGTGGCTGTAAATAAGGCGTTCCTCAGGGGGGAAAGGTGACATGCCTTTGGGAAGTATCTATCAGCCTTTCTCACTGGCCTCCTAAATATTCACGTGGGCCAAATATTTTAAGGTTTACTATCATCTATGCAGTTGTATTTCAAATAAACACGCACAAGATATATGTATATTTTATCTCTCAGTGGTTTCCAAAGTCATATTTGAACATCCATTTTATCATGCCTTTGTGCGGTGAGATCGAGAGCAATGTGGACCGAGAGCGGTAACGCAAAGCCCCCGGCAATCCTTTCAGCCCGGGCTCTCGCCACGCCTCAGACTTCTCACACTGGCACTGGACCTCTCCGCCTGGGAGTCCACAGGTACCGCGAAGCCGTCATCTGTGACATCTTCTCAGCACCACTCCCCTGTCTCTCTAATTTCTAACCAATGGCAGGGCCGTAAAACCAGTTTCATGATAAAAAATATCTGTGTGATTTTTTACTTTTCTGCCCTTCAATTATTACATCCAATGAGTCACCAAGATCTGATTCTAGCTCATCATTGTCTCTAAAACCCTAACAAGATCCTTGGCATATATGACCCAGTGCAGCAGAGCCACTATCATATTTCCTGTTTGTCTTCAATGCATTCTTCTTTTTTTTTTTTTTAATCCCCAAGTCTTTGCAGGAATTGCTGTCCCTGCCTACAAAGCCTTCAGTTCCTTTTCTAGCTGGCCAGTGTTGTTCAAAACCTAGGTCTGACTTACCTTCCTCGGTGCACTCTTCATCACTCCCCACCTTACTTTTGCATACCGCATTCCGCTTATTTCTGTATAGTTCTGTCTTCCCTTTAGGTCTCACGTATGCCGTCGGAAAGGAGGAGGATGTCTTTTCCTTTTTGTTATCTTGATAATGCTCCATACGTGGCAGGGAAGTGAAGGTACAAATGACATTTTTGTATGGCGTAGAACACTTTCCTCTAATTTGGAGTTCATTAATTAAGATTTAACAGAATGGTAAAATGATAATTTCAGTTGAGGCACCAACAAATCGACAGATGTCATATTCCAGAACGAGGTGCGATATCCTGAGGCTCGATTTCAGAAAGAGGAAGAGAAAACCAATTGCAGGGCTCATCACCCCTCACCCACTTGGTGATAAGAAAGGTTTGAAGAAGCTGGAGCTGGAGCCAGATTTTCCTAGTGCGAGTCTTGATGTCCTACCAGGAAGGAGGGTACTCTCCCTTGCATCTCAAGGCAAAGAAAAGGCACTTAAAGGACATCGCTCAGAAAGCCAGATATTGTGATTTGCCTTTTGGTGGACGCAGTGAACTCACGTCTCGCTCCCTGCTCAAAGGTCCTGAGGGTGAGAAGTAAGGTCAAGGGGGCCGCCGTGGGAGCTGAGCAAAGAGGAGGCTGACACCGGGGCAAGGATGTGTGACTGTTCCCCACAGACCAGCACGGGCCATGAACGAGGCCCACGGCCCAACAAGCAAATACGTGTTAGACTGACCCCCGCCAATGAGAGCCCCTTACGGGGACGAGAAAACCTTGACCAAAGAGTACCCTGATGCCTAGGTTCTGAGGAAGGAAATGCAAGTGACCACCAGGCACAGTGTTCTGATTATTAGGCTATAGTTTCTTAGCTCCAAACCCAGCCTTCTACACTTAGCTCTATGATGCTGGGAACACTGGGGACACCTCACCACCTTCCGCCTTTTACAGGCCTCCCTGATCAGCTCTGCCCATGTGCTGCTAGAGGGACATTGGGAGGCTGGAGGAGGGACAGGGGACTGGACCCCTCTCTTCGCACATTGCTTATGTCAGCAGCATCTGAGCAATGTGGCTTTCCCTGCAGTGCCTGTTGAGGAGTATTTTATTTCAGTGTCTAGTTTTTGCCACATTTCTATAACCAGCCTCATCATTCTCCCTCCCACGGTAGCGCTTCTTCAGAAGTCTGAGTCCCAGCTCTGTGACGTCCGGACAGCACCCGCTCCTTCCAGAGCTGGGCTCCAGCTCTGCGAGGCTCCTCCACCAGGTTTCGTGTCCTCTGTCCTTTGTTCCCCCTGACCTAGGGCAGGTCACTTCTTCCTACATTGACTGCAGCCATGGGACTCCAGTTTCCTTTTTGTTTTTTGCCTTTAAGTCACCGGCTGTCTGTCTAACCCATTCCCTAAATTCAATTACCTCTGTTAAAATAACCAGTGTGTTTCTGCTTTCCTGTCTGGACTCTGAGGATGAAAATGGGCCGCATTCCCACACCAAGAGAACTGTAGGTGCCGGTTCTCTGAGCTAAGGAGAGATAGTGAAGACCCCACAAAAGCATTTCAAAAGAGGAAGGGTCGCTGCTTTATACACCTGCTGAGCCAGTGTGTGGACACCTGCTGATGACCGAGGTTGTCAAGTAAGAACCTTCATCACCTTCCTGCCGTCCCAAACTCCTAATCCTGGAGGGGTGAGGTTAGCAGCATGGCAGAGGGCTGCTGGCGGCCCTAGGCGGGAAGATGTTGAAGAAGCCAACCAAGGCTTCAGGTGCAGTTGGAGAAGGATCTGATCACCACACCTGGGACTAGGCACAACTATTATTTTAGCAATATATTGTTTTGTGATATCAAGCAACTTTTTTTTTTTTAACTCAAAACTAACCAAAAAAAAAAAAAAACCCCATCGTGAAGCTTGCCTTAAATTGCATCTAGGAACAAAAGGAAGAGCTAGCCCACTGAGCAGGTTTAAAGGGAGCGTGGGGCACAGCAATGACCTGCTCCACTGTCACAATCTGCAAGCATACGTTGTCCCCTACAGGTAAGCTGCTGCTTTTATAGGAGCCCTTAAGGGTGCACAGTTTAGGGTGTCTGGGCCAGGCAGGAAAGTTGTTGTATTTCTACTTCCTTCCCCAGCCTAGAGACTGCCCTGCTTGGCCCTGGCTGGACTAGAGAACTTACCATATATCTGCACTTTCATTCCCCTGCAGCTCCCTAAGGACAGAGATGGCCTTGTGCTCATTCCTAGCAGATGGCACAGGGGCTGACAAATGCTAGATGGCTGACACATCGTTGTTAAGTGATAAGAACCATAGCAGAGAGCTGTCATAAGTCAGTGAAAGCCACAAAGGCAGGACCACCTCCTTGCATGTGTGGCTCTGGGGCTGGGGGTCAGGAATAGCGGCGGGAGGGGGCCGAGCTTGCCTTGGAGGGCTGTCCAGAGAGCCAGGGGACCCACGGCGAGAAGGCGGCGCATGCCCAGACACAGGGAGGGAGGCGGGACGGCAGCAGTGTCCCAGGCAGTGGGTGCGGGTGGGGGTGGGCTGAGGGAAAAGGAGGGTGGAGCCCAGCGGGAGAAGTTTACAGCCTCTGGGGAGGATGGCGCTGCCAGCAGGAGGTGGGTGGGTGGGTGAACAGCCATGCACCTAGGCAAATCTGTCTTTCCCTTCGTCCCCAGGCCCTCCCAGCTCCCAGCACCCTGGGGCGGGCTGGCCGGCCCCGCTGCTGCTGCTGCGGTGACAGGCGCAGTCCCCGTCCCGGAGCCGGCTGCGTCTGGCGGCTGTCTCTGCCCTCTCTCCGGAACTGTTTTTTCTGCCCTGCTCTCTGAAAGCCTTATTGATTGCTCAAAGTGAACTTCTCAGCCCACGGTTTCCTCAACCCCGGGGCAGCTTGCATTTCCTCTGACGTGGCTCTGTCTTCTCCCCTCCCGCGGCCCCGGGCTTTTTACATTTCAAATACTTGACAGCTGGGTGAACTTCTGCTTCCGCCCAAAGAAGGACCCTTTGGCGCTGACAATGGCCGGCCAGTGGCGCAGGGCTGCCTTCCCTCCAGCTGTGAGAGGCTCTCAGAGCCGGAAAGCGGGTCCAGCTGCGGCCTCGCCTGCGCGGGCCCGAATGCTGATCAGCGGCAGGGGCCGGCTGGTGTCGTCCGCAGGTGCACCCTGTCCCTGCCGGCGGGTGAGGCCGCTGACGTCAGCGCAGGTGTGCGCCCTGCGCTCCCAGCTACCCCCACCCGGTGCCCCAGCCCCCAGGGCCCAGGGCCCGTGCACGCTGCAGAAATCCACTGGGCTTTGAGGGATTCACACCCCGAGAGGGGGTGCTGATTCTGCCTGCAGTCGAGATGACTTTTGGAGTGACCCGGCTTCGCACACATCCCCCCGCCGTGCACTCCCAGTGGAATGCTGTTGCTCACCCTGGCCAGTGTTTGGGAAACCATCTGCGTTATGCCACGAACATCAGTGCCTGTTGAAATCCTGTTCATCTTTCTGGTCCTGGTTTGCATGGCCCAACTCTCCAACCCCACAGTCCACACGTCTCTCTGGTGCACGTGGTATTTCGCTGTGGCAGTTTGCTTGTCTTTAATAGTTATAGAGGTTTCACTAATTGCCAGGTGCTGACACCTCTCACATGCCTGTGCGTTCATCTCATGTAGGCCCCTCAACACTGGGATTGGTACCATTGTCATTTTACATGCAGGGAACCAGGGCACGAAGGAGTGCCAGCTGTGGCCAGGCATTGGCAGGGCCATCTCTAGATGCCCCCATCCCCATGTAATCATGTGTAATTGTGCTCAGTGTGTGTCTGGCCAACCTCCTCACACTCAAATATCCTTGAGGCCTGGACCCGGCACCTTTCATCTTGGTAGCCCCCGAGGTGCCAAGCCTTGCAGACAGGAGGGACAAAGGAGACAGGAAGGAGGCAGCTGGAATGTCCCGAGCTCCCTATCTGTAGGGTCTTCTGTGTCACACATCTAACTTAACCCACCCCACCATCCACAAGGAGAGTTTCAGCATCTCTGATTTTTGCCGTGGTCGTCCTGGACAGTAGGAAATAAACGGGTGTATTAAAGCTCCCATTGTTAGCTAAGGCTCCTGGTACTGTTGAGCTGTTCTCACAGTTACTTCCTCCAGGGAAATGAGGCAGCTGAGAGAAAACAGTTAACACACCTACTAGAATCAGAGAAGGACACAAACATCCCAGTACACTGGAGGTCTCGGACTCATGGCTCTAACTTGGCCTAGAGATGAGTTTTGTTTGGACCACATAATGCCTTCTTGTATAAATTTGAATTTTTTACAAGTACTTAAAAATTAGTCTGTTTTACATTTTAAACATCCAGATTTCTAGTCTCCCTGGACAAATATCAGATGACCTGGTGACACTGGGCCTTTGTGTTCATATGGTGACAATCTGTCGATAGGGACTTGCCCCTGGCCACTGTGTATTAAGGTTTGAGCTCCCAGGCGTGCACTGCACCTTTCGCCTGTTTTACTGATTCGCAGTATCTGTCTGAAGTCTGAAGGCATCGATATTTCCTGGGTAAGCTTCAGGAAACACCGGGTCCATCAGTGATCAGTCTCCGACGTGAAAACAGCCCTCTCTGTGGGATAGTCACAAGGCCGCAGCTCAGTCAGAATCTGTGGACTATGTTTTTTGAGCTCTGCATTCTGACATAGAGTCCCAAGGTCAAGAAGGTTATTAACAGAAATCTAAGAATGGTTAAACATCAGAAATTCCATTAATCATTAGAAAACCATGTGACCATTCCCATAGACACTGAAAAATAACCTGATAAAATTCAGCTCTTTTTCGTGGTGAAACATCCTCAGGAATTGTACTGAAGGTCCTAGCCATTGCAATATGAAAAGACAAAAAAGGAAAGAAATGAAAGCTATTAAAAAGTAAAAGATCAAATTGCCCTTATGTGCAAATGAAATATTTTTATATAAAATTCTATACAAACCATTAATACCAGTGAGTAGTATATCCAACACATTTATTCAACAAACATTTAGTGAGTGCTGTGGCCATTCTAGGAGTAGCAGATACAGCAGTGAGAAATACAGACAGTTACACCCACATGAGACTAAAAGTAAATTTTTTAAGTTCTGGATAACATCAAGAAATGTGTTTGAGAACGAGGACGGTAACAGAGCAGCAGGAGCCAATGGAAGTAAGGTTCAGGGTGAGAATGGGCAAGTTATATGGGTCCGGATTAAATAAGGCCTCCAGCTCCTTGAAGGATTTGACTTCTACTCAGAGTGAGGTGGCGACTGATGGAGGATTTTGAGCAGAGTGCTATCTGTCTAGTAAGATTGCTCCGTCCTCTGTGTTAAGAATAGATGATGCTAAGTGCAGGAGCTACAAATCAGTTAGGAGGCTATTGTAACAATCTGAGAGAGAAATGTTAGTGTCTTGGACCAGAGTAATGCTAGACACTGAGACGTGGTTAGCTTCTGACTCTGTTCTGAAGGAAGAGCTGACTACATTTACGATAGACTCAATGGGGTATGCGAGTTTTTAATTTATAAACTGGAAATAGAATTCCCGTTTACTAAGATCTTAAGGGCTACAGAAAAGAGTAGGTTTGGAGCAGCAGAGAACCAGGAATTTGGTTTTTCAGACATTAATTTTGAGATATTAAAATAGTTTGGGCTAGGCTTATGCTGCAGTAAAAACAAATCTTAGTTGTTGAAACCACAAATTTCTTTGCCAATGCCATGCCCATCCCAGATTGGACAGTTTTCCAGACAATGACTTTTATGAAATGCAAGGCAATGACTCAGCGATGTGACTCTGCCATTTCAGCTCATGGTCTTCCCACCCATTGCTGAAGGAAGCGCAAGACCCAAACACTGGGCAGGGGCTTTTTGTACCTCAGCTTGGGAGTAGTGGATGTGGCCATGTGTTGTCTGGAACTCCCTCTGAGGTCTGAGGTATTTATTATCCCTGCTGTTGGAGTGTTGGGTGACTTATCGCAAAGTCCTTCCCATGAACTGTCTCCGGTAAAGGGAGCCATCGAGCTCAGGGAAGTGTCTCTCCCTGGATAGACGCAGCCCACTTCCAATGACAGTTGACATGGGAGATCAAAGATGCAGCTCCTGCCGCAATTCTGAAGGGCCGTTCCCACTCCAGAACCCCTCATGGCATCAGCAAAATCTTTGTCGCAGTGGCTCCATTTTTCCTTCTGTCCAGTTCTCCTCCTCTAACTCCTTTACAGGTGAATTCCTGAAGGCCTGGCCCAATAACCTTCTGTACCAAATATGTGACTCAGTTTCCCAGGGGACCTAGGATAAGTGACACATTTCTTATTTTTTCAAGGAGAAGTAGTCATATTCTCCCACTTCAATGGAAGTGTGATGAGAAATATAATCTGTGTGTGGGAAGAGAAACACCATTGGTGAACATTTACAATGTCTGTCATACATCCCTTTTGCTATGTATGAAGAGACACTGAGTGAGCAAGTGGATGTATGAATCTAGATTTGAAGAATTATTCATATGTCCAGACTGGAGATAGTAATCTC
>RJWJ010016778.1:0-33950 GCA_004363605.1 Indri indri | reverse complement strand
GATTATGATTTGTCAACTAAAAATAATGTTAATTTTAAAAAGAAAAGAGAGTGTCTGGCTGGTATTACCCACTCTCACAGGGTCCGTAATTTGTCCACGGTGCCCCCAATCTGGCTGAGCTCTGGTCCTCTTTTCTGGCATTGATGAACTTCAAGGGACCACTAGCTGCAGGTGGGGCACTGGCCCGAATGACAGTATACCCCATCAGTGCCCAGGCACAGCTGGGTGCCAGGAGATTAAGGAAAAGAAAGTTGCTAGGTGGGGGTGGCTCACACCTGTAATCCCAGCACTTTGGGAGGCTGAGGCAGGAGGATCACTTGAGGCCAGGAGTTCAAGACCAGCCTGGGCAACATAGTGAGAACCCCATCTCTACAAAAGAAAAATAATTTTTTTTTTTTTAAATTAGCCAGGTGTGGTGGCTTTCGCCTATAGTCCCAGCTACTTGGGAGGCTGAGGCAGGAGGCTCACTTGAGCCCAGGAGTTGGAGGCTGCAGTGAGCTATGGTTACACCCCTGCACTCCATGGATGACAGAGCAAGACGCCATCTGAAAGAAAGAAAGAAAAGTGGAAACCTTACAGCTAAAAGGACTTGAGATTACTGCCAATCTTCTTTTAAGTGTAAAAACATACAAACTGCTAACATTCACAAAGGTATGTTTCACACTGGTGAAAGCACCTGTCCTTACACCTGCATCGTAGCAGCACTATTCACAATCGCCAAAAGGTGGAAGCAACCCAGTGTCCCCTGACAGATGAGTGGGTAGACAAAAGGTGGTTTAGACACAAGTGGACTATTTATTATTTAGCCTTAAAAAGGAAGAAAATTCCGACATAGCCTACAACATAGACGAACCTCCAGGACATTCTGCTAAGTAAAAACGGCCAGACACAAAAACTGTATGACTCCATTTATTGTATGACTTGAATAGTCGAATTACAGAGACAGAAAGTAGGGTGGTGGTTGCCAGGCGCTGGAGGAAGGGGGCGGTTGGTGCTTAATGGGTGCAGAGTTTCAGTTTGGGATGATGAAAAAGTCCTGGAGATGGGAAGTAGTGCTGGTCGCATAACAATGTAAATATCCTTAATGTCGCCAAACTGCACCCTTAAAAATGGTTAAAATGGTAAATTTTACATTATGTATATTTTACCACAATTTTTTTAAATGACCACAAAATATTATCTCTCTTTTAGGTGGCACTCCATCAGGAAGGGACCCCCGCTCTGAAGGTAGCCTCCTCCCCTTGCCCCTCCCGTCAACGTCTCTACGCTGGGTCGAGGCACTCTTGGGAAAAGCAGCCCACACTTTGCAAATGCCTCTTGCTGGTGGCTGCGGACAGCTCTGGACTGTCAATCTGCATGTATATCTCTGTCCCGGGCCTTCCCCAGGGGCCCCATGGATAGAGTTTGCGGCACCCACGAACTTGGATGGGGGAAAACGCATCTTTATTTTCACTATTTCACTATTTCCTCTATTTATGAACATGGGTGACAGATGACAATAGTTTTAGGGGATCCATAGGACTCACCAGGCTATTTAAGGGGTTCATGGCTCCCCCAAAATGTTCAAGACTGCTATTCCCTAGAGCATTTGCAGGGAACAGGAGGCCGGGAAAGGAATGATCCTCCTAAAACACCGGGTTGGGACGTCATCAGCGTGCATGCTTGGGTCAGTAGGATGGCAAACCCCAGGGAAGGGGGGCCTGTGAGCAGGTGGGCGGGTGCTCCAGGGAGGACAGCCCGCACCTGCAGACACACCCCCCCATGCAGGCCATCAGTCCAGGACAGGTGGATGCCCAGATCTCGGGCATAGGAACAGGTGTGGTCTTTCATCTGTGTTGAATTGATGCAAGGGCGACTTTGCTTCAGATGGGAGCAGGGGTCACCCAGGAGCAAGGGGAACCTCCTCTGAGACTGGTCCAGCAAGCAGGAGGGAGAGCCAGGCGGACAAGGAAACAGGTGGGCAGGGAAGAGACCCGGCTTCCTCTGTGGCCAGGTTTCGCAGGAAAACACCTGTGGGCACCACTGTGACACCCCAGTGTGCTCCCATGCAGGGCAGGCTCTTGGAGGCTGCACGTGCCCTGTACACACTGTTATCTTTAGGTGGGAAATGGAAGTGTTTGCCAGACCACAGCTGCCCCTTCAGGACCCTGGTCAGCTGCTCTGTAGTGTCTTGGGAGCCCTGTGAGGACAGGAGAAACAGCCACACCCTCTGGGAGGTGCGTCCCGCCAAGCGCAGCCCGTAGATCTGACATCTAGGCTCTGGAAGGCTGTCCAGGGCACAGAGGCTGTGTGTCACAGGGAGGCAGGGCCCGGTGTGTGCACCGACCGGGGCCCTGCTCCTCAGGCAGTCCCGGGACTCCCGGGAGCTAGGGGCTGCTGGTGGAGTCCTGGCCGGCCACCTGCATGGCCAATCTGCCAGGCTTGGCTCTGGGGTGGGCACCTGCTGCTTCCTCCATATGAGGCTGTCTCGTGTGGCCCCTGGCCGTTGCCCCACTGTCTCTATAGGTGACCACTGGAAGCACCGTTTAGTGTTCCTAAGCCCAAGAAGGCAGTGATGAGCCCCACAGAGAAAATACGTGTGAGATAAACTTCATTTAGGCAAGAGTTATGGTGCTGTTGCCCTTGGGTTCAACATTGCAGAATCAATTAATGTGTGTTAAATACAGACGCAAGGGCACATATGGGCCAGGGAATGAAATGCTGCAAGCAGAGGCTTGCAGAGCCTGTGTACTTTCTGGTTTAAAGATTTGGGGTAAGAGAGTTCCAAGCAATGCCCCTAACTGGGTGCCACATCTCGGGTAGGAAGCGCTCCTTCCTGAAGCCCCAGAACGCAGATGACAGGCGGCGTCTCCCAGGGAGCCTCTGCTTTCTTCTCTGCACAGCCCCCGGGCACCCTGCCGAGCCAGCCCTGAGCTGTGCGCATGCAGCCTCTGCGCTGCCCAGGCCTCCAGAAGCCTCAGCCACTGTGGGTCTGTGTCCCAGCGCGCCAGCTGGGGAGGAACCTCTCTTTATCTGAGAGTTAGAAGACAATCTCGTGTTAGTAAAAGCAGGACACCTGGCTCCTTTTAAGGGGGCTCCCTGGCTGGGCCCAGTGGCTCACCCTGTAATCCCAGTACTTTGGGAGGCTGAGGCAGGAGGATTGCTTGAGGCCAGGAGGGTGGAACCCCATCTTTTAAAAAAAGAGGGATAGCTGAAACAGTAACTGCCAAAAACAAGGGTACATTCTTATGTGAAAATGCTAATTCCAGAGGGGCAGACACACACTCAACCCAGACAGGGCCTCAGGCAGGTAGAGGAGGGGTGAGGGTGTGCTTGTGGGGTCCAAGCTCCTCAACTGGGCACCCCCAGTGACCCCACTTCTGCTCCCAGGGGCAACAGAGGGATTCCAATGCTGAGCCCCCAGAAGTGACTCAGCCAGGCCTCCGTTTCTCATCATCATCCTCTGTGGCAAACCTCCCCAGGCCTAGGAAGCAGGAAGCCAGCCCGCTGGGGCTTGGGAAGGGGCTGGTCCTGCCTCACCTGGTACCTGAAGGCTCCGTCTGGGAGCCGCTGGGGCGGGGCCGGCTCTCCTGGGAAGGGTTCCCCCCACCCCACCCAGCCTTCAGCCCTTTCCCTGCCTAAACTCTGCTCTGCCGAACCGCACCTGGCCCCGACTGTGCCCCACGTCTCACTGCCACTGTGCAGGTAAAAGCATTTCAGGTGCCTCTATGACGCTCTGGTACCCGCCCCGACGTAACGCTGGGCCCGCTCTGTAATGTCACTTCTGCCTCTGGTCTCCGTGCTCCTGTTTTGGGATCAGACACAGTCGGGGCAGCCTGAGTGCCCTCCCCACACCAGGGCCTCCCTGAGCCCCACGGCAGGGGCACCCAGGCGTGCAAAGCCAGGCTTTCCACCGGCCACGGACACCCAACCTCCTGCGGCCGGGCTGGGAAACCCCCACGAGCGGACAGTCTGGCGCAGCGGCCGAGCTGTCGCCACCCTGCCGACACCCCATGCTGGCTTTGGGGCGACGGGAGGTGGCCGGCGACATGGAAGGGTGGTCACGCGGCCATCTTAACACGCTTCCCCGGGGGAGCCCGGGCAGAGGCAGGGGGCGGGCCACAAGGACATGAAACAAGAGCGGCATTGACCTTGACTGAGATCATGGTGATTAAAAAGGCCACTGGAACAATGGCGGGAAAACCAGAACGAGGGGTGCAAGAACAATCTATCAGGGTTCTTAACCCAGAGCTTTCCTGAAGGGAAAAAGAAACGCAATAAAAACAAACTCTATTTCATGGTTGCAACAATGAAACAATCTGGCTTCTCCTGCTCTCGGTGTTATTGGCCCCCAGAGGTTCTGTGTTTCTGAAGATTAGCCTTCCCTTGGGAAGTTCAGGAGGGGGGGCAAAAAAGCAAATATTAGTTCCCCTCTCATGAAATCATTCTTTTGAGCAGGTTTCCTCGGGAGCTCTGCATGCGACAGGCTGTGGAACCTCCTTCCAGGCCTTCCACTCAAGTGGGGGGAAAGGCTGCACAAATATCTCCGAATTCCAGGGAGACAAAACAGGAACGGCCTCAAGCTGGGCTTCCTCCTGCAGCCTCTCAAAGGCTCCTTCTGCCTGGCGCAAAGTCACGGAAAGAGCTCGCCCCACAGGGGCCACCGCGCGGGGGGCCACATCAGATCCGCCAGCTGTGCCTGATTTTTATTCCTGATTAGCAATTGTGTGCGAGAGATGTTTTGAGCTAAAATAATAGACGAGAATTTCCCTAGGGAAAATAGACGCAGTCACTTTTTGGACTCACTTAACACAACCCCTCACCAAGACAAGGTACGTTTGGAACAACATAACACATTTGTTAAGAAAGGCTGGTGCAAACCGATGTCATCACGGTGGAGATGAACATGCTGCTTTTATGAGCTTCCAAGCCACACATAGGTGCATGGTGAGCCATTGTTATGCAACTATTTAGTATTATTTTCTACATAAATCAAGGTAACGCCTAGCACAGTCTGAGTCTTCAAATCAACTCGCCTTTTCCTCTTTGGAACATAAAGTTGGGTTGTTGCCAAGAGCGCTGGGAAACAGAGGGCTACAAGTGGCATTTCAATAAGGACCGTGCCCATTCAGGACCGGACGCAGGCTCAGGGCTCACGCCCACTTGCCAGTGTTACCCAGTCGGTCTCTGGAGAGCTCCGCACTAGCGCTGACGGTGGCATCCTGCTGCCGGAGTCCAGAGTGATTCACGCTGTCACATTGGGAGAGGCGAGTGTGCAATGGTGGTTTATTGGTTTCCTGGGGCCGCCATCACAAAGCCCCGCAGGCGGGGAGGCCCACACAGCAGACGTTTATTGTCGCATAGCTCTAGAAGCCGGAAGTCCGGGAGCAGTGTGTCGGCAGGGTCGTGTCTCTGAGTCTTTCTCGTTGCCTCGTCGATGGCCGTCTTCTCCCCGTGTCCTCACAGGGGCTTCCGTTCCCTCTGTGCCTGTCCGTGTCCTCGCCTCCTCTTACAGGTCCTATCGGATTAGGGCCCACCCTGACGACTTCATTTGAAAGATCCCATCTCCCCATACAGCCACACGGGGTTAGCACTAGCAGTTAGGACTTTCGCGTGAACTTTCAGGGGAGCAGGGGCACAATTCAACCCGTAACAGGGGAAGCACAGAAAAACGTTGGCATCCTTTTGCTGTTGCAGAAGAAAATGGAAAGGAAGAAAGGCACAGACACTGGCCAATTCCCTGCTGTGCTTCCTCCCGACTCAGCCGGCGTGGCAGCTGCAGCAGGCCAGGGTGGGCAGGGTCCCTGCACTCGCAGCTCAGCCAGTGTGGCCTGACACTTGGACAGACAGACGACAGGTGTGAGCGGTGGAGCTCTGCCTCCAGGACCTCCACCCCAGAGGCCCCTGCGGGGTGGGGTGGGGGTGTGCACAAAAGAGCTGGCCGGGAGGCTGCGTGGATTTGCACCGGTGGCGTTTCTTGCAGAGACAGAGCAGGTGGCGGAGTGGGAGGCAGGTGATGGGTTGGGAAACTGCCAGGCGGAGCTTCATTTTCACTTCTCTGTGGCTGGGCGGCTGGCTACCTGATGGAGGCCCAGGTCATCCATCGCCAAGGTAATAACACCTTCGCCCGAGAAAGCCTCGCGAGGGTTACCAACTCTAGCATGGTCTTGGGGAAAGCCCAGCACAGGTTTCCCTGGCACGTACAGCCTGGGGACCGTCACCGCCTGCTTCTTCGCAGCCTCTGGGCCCTGCGCTTTCATCCAGGTGTTCAGGTATAAGGAAGAAGAGGTGAGGGGGGTGTGGGGATAGCTGGGTAGACCTCCCCAGTCACAAGGGATGCGTGTTAGAACCAGGAATGTTCTGGACTCATGAAGTCCACATCTGAGAGCTTCAGGCTAGAAGGAAATCAAGAAAGCTAATTGAATCCTAGCACTCTGGGAGGCTGAGGCGGGCGGATCATTTGAGCTCAGGAGTTCGAGACCAGCCTGAGCAACAGTGAGACCCCGACTCTACTAAAATTAGAAAGAAATTAATCGGCCAACTAAAAATATATAGAAAAAATTAACCGGGCATGGTGGCGCATGCCTGTAGTCCCAGCTACTCGGGAGGCTGAGGCAGAAGGATCACTTGAGCCCAGGAGTTTGAGGTTGCTGTGAGCTAGGCTGACGCCACGGCACTCACTCTAGCCCGGGCAAAAGAGTGAGACTCTGTCTCAAAAAAAAAAAAAAAAAAAAAAAAAGAAAGCTAGTTGAATGTGCTCGCACAATGCCCCAGTTCAGCAATCATCACCAGAAGTAGGACAATGTCCTGCGGAGATGGGCGCTGCCCCCGCATCCATGCAACCAAAGCCAGACCTCAGGGACCACATCATTTCAGAACTTCTGTTCTTTGGAAAACTCAATCCACGCAGCAAAGGCAACGTCTAGAATGAGAGAAAATATTTGCAAATCATATATCTGTAAGGGGTTAGATCTCCAGACTATATAAAGAGCTCCTACAACTCAATGACAACAGAAATCAAATAATCCAATTTAAAAACGGGCAAAGGACTTAAACAGACATTTCTCCACAGACGATATACAAACACATGGCCAAGAGGCATATGAAAAATGATCATCATCAGAGAGATGCAAATCAAAACCAGGAGGTATCACCTTACACCCATTAGGATGGCTGCTATTTTAAAAAAAAAACCAGGAAATAACAAGTGTTGGCAAGGACGTAGAGAAGTTGGAACCTTTGGGCACTGCTGGTGGAAATGTAAATGGTGCAGCTGCTATTATTTACAAAAGTGAAACTGGAGTGGAAGGGGATGGAGAGAGGAATGCATTTTTTTTTTAAGTGTCTTCGAGCTCTGCAGACACTGGCCTGGGGGCTCCGAAGTTTCTGCTGGAGATGCCCAGGGTGTAACTGGGGATGCGTCCCATGGAGGTGTGACCTATTGCACTCTTTTTTTTGCCACCTTACATTATTTTCCCTTATAAACGGGGAAAAGATAATGAAAAAATTTGCAAAAGACATCAAAAAGAAGCAATAGAAGGTATACTTGTTTCTTTTAGATCCAGGTTTCAAACACTTTGTTTTTCCCAGGAAATTGTCCAATTAAATGTTCAAGTGTATTAGCACAGAGTCGTCCATTGCTAATAAGTTCTCTTTCTTTTCTTGTCAGACAGAATCTCTGTCACCCTAGGCTAGAGTGCAGTGGTGTCATCATAGCTCACAGCAACCTCAAACTCCTGGGCTCAAGCAATCCTCCTGCCTCAGCCTCCCTAATAGCTGGGACTACAGGCATACGCCACCACGCCTGGCTAATTTTTCTATTTTTAGTAGACAAAGGGTCTGGCTCTTGCTCAGGCTGGTCTCCAACTCCTGACCTCAAGTGATCCTCCCACCTCAGCCTCCCAGAGTGTTGGGATTACAGGCGTGTGTCACCGCTCCCGGCCTATATGTTCTCTTCTTATTTTAAAATTTCTGCCATGTCATGCCTGCTATCCCCCCTCTTTTTGTCAAGGTAGTGATGACCCTAGACCATGTATTAATAAAATGTCAGGATGCTAAAGGGTGTGGGAGGATCAGAAGGGGAGAGGCAGATCGCGTGGCAGATCATGACAAAGCAATGTCAGAGGCAGTGAAAGAGCTTGGAAGGGATGTCCGACCCACGAGCATATTCAAAACTCAATAGCATTGAGGCTCACTTGCACGAAAGATTAGAAAACACAATTTTAAAGAGTATCCTTTACCATAGCAATACATTTTAAAGGTACTTAAGGATAAATCTAAAAAATAAAATTTTGTTGAAAACATGAAGACCCTAATAGCATTGAAAATTAGCAAGACTCGATATTATCATTACGGCCAACCAGCACAGGTCGCTCTCTGAGTTTAAAGCAACTGCTGTCAAGGCCTCTGTAAGATTTTTTGTGGAACTACACAGGCTGATTCTAAAACATGTGGTGAGAGAGCCAGGAGCCCAGGAAAGCTGAGCGTGTTCTGAGGGTGAGGCGTCGCAAAGCAGGACTTCCTGGAGGCCGTGCAATGCAGGAGAGACCAACAGCCGGGACCAGACCCAGGGAAGCGTGGACACGCGACAGACATAGCGTTGCAGTCCGTAGGGGAGAGGAGGACTTTCAATTCATGCCCATGTGGAAAAAGAAAACAGAACTGAATCCCTACCTCACACCCTGCCCTCGAAGGCCTGAAGATAACACCTTACAACCTTCAGAAGACAATACAAAGGCTCTCTTTATGGCTTTGGGTGTTGCGGCATGTAACATCTTAATCAAAACACCGAAAGCACAAAGCGGATCGGTCATCAAGGACACTGCAGCAGGGAAAGGATGAGCTGCAGACCAGGAGAGCGTCTCTGCAGACACAGAGCCGCCGAGCATCAGGGTCCAGAGTATTCAAAGAATCCTTACAAATTAGTAAGAAAAAGGCCTATTGAAAAAGAGGGAAAAATACGAACTGGAGATTCACAAATTGGAAACTGACTGGACCACAGGAACATGAAAAGGCAGCTCTCATGCCTGCTGGTGGGAGGCGACCCGGAGCAGCCTCAGGGCAAAGAGCTGTGGCGGCGCCCAGCGGGCTGAGGACGTCCGCCCGGGGGACTTGGAAGCCCACACTCCAACACGTGTCCCCGGAGTCCCTGTGCCTGCAAGGGAGTGTTCAGCAGCTGTGCTGCCGCGGCAGAAAACTGGAGCCTGCCTCCCCCGGCCCTCTGCCAGTGGCGTGGACGCTGTGGCCCCGCCCAGGGCTGGCACTGCCCTTGCACTCCCTGGGAGCGCTGCATCCGGCAGTCCTATGACTACAAATGAACCAGGGATGTGCGTCGCAGTGAATGTGCGGGTGAGGAAAGGAAGTGCAGAAAGACAGAGAAGGATACGTACACGCACAGAGAAATGCATGCGTATGTAAATAGGCGCTAGCCACATGCACACAAACATACGTGCATGGACAGATATGTACACAGACAAATGGATAGTAGGTAGATACACACATACATGGATAGGTAGGTTGTACATACATGGATAGGTAGATACATACATACATGGATAGGTAGGTAGATACATACATACATAGGTAGGTAGACACATACATGGATAGGTAGATACATACATACATGGATAGGTAGGTAGATACATACATACATAGGTAGGTAGATACGTACATGGATAGGTAGATACATTCATACATGGATAGGTAAGTAGATACATACATACATGGATCAATACATACATACATACATACATGGATAGATAGATACATACATACATGGATACATAGGTACATACATGGATAGATAGGTAGATACATACATACATGGATAGGTAGGTAGATACGTACATACATAGGTAGGTAGATACATACATGGATAGATACATACATACATGGATAGGTAGGTAGATACGTACATACATAGGTAGGTAGATACATACATGGATAGATACATACATACATGGATAGGTAGGTAGGGAGGGGGATAGTCAGATGGATAGATGCATATTTACATAAATACATGCGTGGATAGGTAGGCAGAGAGATAAACACATACGCCAAGATAAACATATATACATATTACAACTAATCGATCGCAACCAATTACAGACTCCTTTGTTCCTTCTCCACTCCCACTGCTTCACTTGACCAGTAAAAAAAAGGTAAAAAAAATAAAAATAATAAAAAAGGTAAAAAAAAATTTTAAAAAGTAAAAAAATAAAAAATTTAAAAAGTAAAAAAGTAAAAAAAATTTTTTTTAAAAAGTTAAAAAATTTTTAAAAAGATACATACATATATATAAAGCCGACTCTTGAACAGTGGGCCCACTCAGGTTTTCTCCCACCTCCACCGCCCCTGCGATGGCAAGACCAGCCCCTCCCCTTCCTCCTCCTCCTCAGCTACTCAACGTGAGACGATGATAGGAAGACCTTTATGGTGATCCACTCCCACTTCGTGAATAGTAAATATTATTCTCTTCCTTATGATTTTTTCTCTAGCTTATTTTATTGTAAGAATACAGTATATAATACATGTAACACACAAAATGTGTGTAAATCGACTGTTTACGTTATTGGTGAGGCTATTTGTAATTAGGCTCTTGGGGAGTCAAAAGTTATACTGGGGCCAGGTGTGGTGGCCACGCCTGTAATCCCAGCACTCTGGGAGACTGAGGCGGGAGGATTGCTTGAGGTCAGGAGTTCAAGACCAGCCTGAGCAAGAGGAAGACACCGTCTCTACTAAAAATAGAAAAATTAGCCAGGTGCAGTGGTGGCGCCTGTAGTCCCAGCTACTCAGGAGGCTGAGGCAGGAGGATCGCTGTTTCCCAGGAGCTGGAGGTTGCTGTGAGCTACGATGATGCCACTGCACTCTACCTGGGTGACAGAGCTCTGTTTCAAAAAAACAGGGAGAAAAGTTATACTCAAATTTTCAACTGCTCTGGGGGGTCTCCACCTCTAATCCCCATGTTGTTCAAAGGTCAACTGTACATCTCATGTGCCACTATATACAGTGGTACATATCATTGAGAGGAATAAGCCTAGGTTATTAGAAGTACAAACGCACACACAGACTGTTCGCACCAAATTCAGGACTTACGACACTCTCACCTCAGTGGGTTCTGGGACTTGGACTCTGTAGTAGTGCCATATTTCTTAAACCGGACTGTGGACACTGGGATGTTTGTCATGCAGCCCTTTGTCTTTTTTCCTGGTCTGAACTACTTCCTAAAAACAATGAAGGGAAAAGCACAGCTGTGCGTGCGGCCCTGAGCGTGGGCCTCGACGCTCGCACTGGGAGCACAGCTGGCAGCAGCTGGGGAAACCAGGGTGGGCTGGTGGCGGGGCTTGCGGCAGAGGGACCTCGAGAAACAGCTCGCAGGTCTGCGGCAGGCACAGTTTCACGTGCGGCAGGCCACAGGCGGGTGAGTGCAGAATGAGAGTGGCGGCTAGGGCAAGGGCCCAGCAAGAGACAGGCCGGGTGCGAGGCCGCAGAAGGCGGTGCCAGCGGCAGGGAGAAGCACCGGGCTGCTGCTTGGCCGGGAGGGTGGCCTCCACGCCAGCTCAGCACGCTGCCTGCCACACGGGCTGAGACCCTCGGTGCTGGGGCTGCCGCCCCTTCCTCTGCCGCTCCCAGGGCTGCTCTGGGCAGTCTCTCCAGGCTGTGGAGTCAGCGCCCCCCAGGCCCAGTTCGCACACGGTCCTGACGCCTACGCTGGGAACCAGGCCACCGCCAGCATCTTCTGTGTCTCTCCCTGCCACCGGTTTCTGATGTTTGAGACGTGCAGTTGCTACTCTCTCTGTCTTGGTTGCTGCTGGTGAGTTTTTGGAAGGTTTATGTTACTAGTTTTTCGTTGTGCTGGATGTCAGGGAAGCGAGTCCATGTGCCCCTCGGCCGCTTTATCCTGGAAGACTTCTTCTTTCTTCCTCTGTAGCAGACAGGCAATTCCCAGCCTTCTGGGGCACCTGTCAGACAAATCCCACCTTCACACCCTAAGCAGGGTCACCCCCCACCTTGTGGTCTATGTCAGGACTTTGCGCGTGAGCTCACCTCAAGGGGCAGCTGCAAAGTCCACATTGCAGGGACACGTGACAGGGTCGGACACCGAGGCGAGGGTTTGCAAACTGGGGGCCGTGGGTGAGAACGGGAGCCTCTGGGCACGTGGGCTTTGCGGGTGGGGGCCCTGCAGGGAAGGCGCCTGGGCTGGCTCAACGGGAGAACCTTGGCTTGTTTCTCCTACGACACCAGCACCAGGAAAGATTCACTTAAAGAAAGGGCATTGCCACTAAAAACAAAAACAAACTGCTTTATTGCATTTCTCCCTCTTTCCTGTTTTATGGAAATGGCAGAAAACTGCTAAAGGAAAGTGCGACATGACGAGGAACATAGATCTCAGCATCTGTCACGCTCCCTGACCTACACTGAGCGCACGGCCCACTGGGCTGCAGAGCGAGAGCCAAGGTGCGGCGACAGTGCCGGGGGAGGCAGGGGACGTGCCCGACGCAGGCAGACCACGGGGACGAGCCCCTGAACAAGCCCTCCCCTGGGCAGCCGTCAGGGGCTGTGTCCCCAGCACACGGAGGCCACAGGGCATGACAGCCCCCACCGTGCGTGTGGGGAGGGCGGGAGGAAAGAGAACGATGGAAGAGAAAGAACTGGCAGCTGATTTTCGAAGAGGACATCGCTGTTTACTTCCTTTCCTTCCCTTTTGTTTTTTAAAAGATGCCTCACATCCACGCAAAACGAAAAGTTCTGAGATTGGCCACAGGACAACGAGAATGCACTTAACACGCAGCATGCACACTTAAAAATGCATATTTGACATTTTACGTTTCGTGTGCTTGACCACGATTAAACATTTTTACAGCAAACAAACAAAAAGATGCCCAAGATTGAAAAACAAGCTCTGACAGCCGGTTTGTCTTCTGCATTCCGGCCCCTCCCGTGTGCTGACCTCGCTTCACGCTCAATCTGGATCTCTGAGGGAGGCGGGAAGTGAGGGGCCGGAGGTGCCGGGCACAGAAGGGACACTCTGGGGGGGGCGCGGGGAGGAGAGGGCGGCGTGGCCGTGTGAGCAGGCAGCCCACGAGCCGCAGGAACAAAGCCGAGCAGCGAGACCCACCGACGCCTTGCAGCTCGGGCGCAGCACGGGCGGTGACCCTTGGCCCTGGCAGTGCCAGGCTCGAGTCTGACCTGGCATCTTGGGAGATGCCAGGTCAGTCGAAACCAGGGATAGAGAAGTCGATTTGAGGGGAGAGAATGGAAATAGAAACTTCAGTCCCTCTTGCCCAAGACACCAAGGCCTCTGGAATCTGAGCTGCTGAGGCCTGAAAAGATGATCTGGTTCTGGGCCATGTCACTGTTCCCAGGGGCTGGCCACGGCAATGGCCATGGAAGTCGGCCACACCACTGTCCACACGAGCTCTCTCCTGTGCCACCAGGAGCAGTCTGGGTGGCCTGGCCCTTCACACACGTCACTGTGGAGGCTGCACCCTCATCCCCAGACTTTCTGCCTCAGCTCCTGCCACTGGCCAAATCCTACCTGCCCTACAGGTGTGACTGCCCCAGGAGGACCCCGCCGACCCCCCAGCGTAAGAGTGGCCCCTTCTCTGCACTGGGGCAGGCACTATGTGTGGCGCTGTCCTCCCGTGGGTCTCCCCACCCTCTGGTCCGCTCACTTCCATGTCCCAGACGCCTGGCAGAAACGATTTGCTGACGGTTAAAGGAAAAAGCGAAGCTCTGGCGAGGGGACAGACACGCCCAGTGCCGCCTGCAGACCTGCGGTGAGGGAGCGACGGAGCTGAGCCCAGGACAGGCCACTCCACGGCACCAGCCGGGACTCGGGGTGGCAGCTCTTCCAGAACCTGCCCACGGCTGGCTCCCTGGTGAGAGGTCCGGGATTCTCTCTGACACTGATTGTGAAGATCAACTGCCCCATGCAGCCGGGGGAGCGGAAAGCAGGCCGCGGAGGGATATGACTCTCAGAACAGGAATTCAGTCTCCTCAACGGGGAAAGTTGCACACGTCGCTGATGCATCAGTGGCTTGTGGCCCTGCTCTCCCTTTGGGAACCTTCCTTCAGCTCTGCCAGGCAGCGGGCTGCAGGCCTGGCCTCCAGGAAGCACCTGGCCTGACATCACTCTGTTGTCACCGGGCGGAGGCCACGCATCCTGCGTTGGGCCCTCCAAAGGCTGGCACAGCAGGGCTCCAGGGGCGGCCGGGAGCCCACCGCTGAGAGGAACCCTCACCTGCACACGCAGGCCCTCCCCCACTCCCAGGCGCAGCGACACCCCCTTCGGAGGGGGAGAGAGCCACCCTGTCCCCTCCCCCCGTGGCCCCGATGTGGGCAGCCAGGCACGTGGGGAGGCGGGCTCAGATCCATCCCAACCTGGCCAGTCCTCACTGCAGCTCTGCCGTGGCAATCTGATGCCAGACGGGGAAGGACAAGAGGGAACTTTCTGGGGCATTGGAAATGTTCTCTGTCTCAGTGGAATGTGAGTTTCATGAGCATTTCATCTGTCTAGACTCCTCTCATGGGAAATAAGACCTGTGCGTTTCGTTGCATGAAAATCATGCCTGATTCAGAAACAAAATATAACCACCTCATGCCCACTAGGATGGCTACGGTCCCAGAAACAGATGGCAACACGTGCTGGCAAGGACACAGCGACGCTGGGACCCTTGTGCGCTGCTGGCAGAAATGCAAAATGGTGCAGCAGCCGCAGAGAGAGCAGGGCAGCTCCTCAAAAACTAGACAGAAATATCGTGTGGCCCAGTGATGCCACTGCTGGGCACATGCCCCAAAGAACTGGTAACAGGGTCTCGGACACATATTTGTACACCCGTGTTCACAGTGGCACTGTTCACAACTGTCAACAGGTAGAAGCGACCCAGGCGTCCATCAAGGCATGCGCGGACAAGCAAAACGTGCTATGTCCACACCATGGAACATGACTCCTCCTTGGAAGGAAGGAAGTTCTGACACACACCACAGCGTGGGTGAACCCTGATGACATTGAGCGCAGTGAAATAAGCCAGCCACGAAGGGACACACACGGTGTGACTCTGCCTACACAAGGTTTCTAGAACAGCCAAATCCGCAGAGGCAGAAAGTAGAATGGGGGTGCAGGGGCTGGGGGAGGAGGGAAGAGGGGAGTCATTATCTAATGAGAACAGAGTTTCCGTTTTGGGAGATGGAAGAAGTTTCGGAGATCTGTTGCACAACGACGTGAACATACTTACCGCTATCGGACTGTGTGCTTAACAGTTATGATGGTCGGTGTCATGTCATGTGTATTTTACCTCAACTAAAAGGAAAAGCTACCCAGTGGGCAGCCAGGGGTCTTTGCAACACCCCTCGTCCGCATCCCCACCTCTCACCCATGCTGCTAAAGAGACCCGGAATGTCCACCCACTGGCCGGGGCGTCTCAGCTCCTCCTGTCATCTTGAGGGGTCACTTCCCAGAGCAGACCTAGACCTGCTGCCCTGGGAGCAGATGGCTGTGCAAAGGCTGGTGCCAGCGTCACAGGTGTGACTGGCAGCACACGGGCTGGCCAGGGTGGTGGGTCTTGGAGCCACTCTAGGAGCACAAGGAGGGGCCTCCCCAGTCCATCTCCCTTCGAAGAGCATCACCTGAGCACAGGACGGAGGCCTGCCTTCCCCTCAGGGGCCCAACGCAGACCCCGTCCTCTCAATGACGACACAGGTGGCCCCCTCCGAGGTCCCCAGAAGCTGCAGGTGTGGATGGTTCACGGCACGCAGACGGCTGCCCTCTCTCTGGGAACCATGTACTGCCTCTTCCAGGCTGAGCGCCGACGGTGTGAACCGAGCCTGTGAAATGCAGCTGCCAGCCTGGATGGTAAATATTTCCAGCTCTGCAGGCCACACAGGCTCCATCACAGTGACTCAACCCTGCCATGGTCTTGAGAGCAGCCCCACGTGGTCCAGAAAGGAGTGGGCATCACCGTGTTCCAATAAAGCTTTATTTGTAGATGGTTAGAGTTGGAGTTTCATATCGTTTTCATGTGTCATGAAATCTATTCATTTTTCCCCAACCATTTAGTAATGAACAACCATTTTGGGCCCCCGAGCTGCTGGGCTGGGCGGGGTTGGGATCCAGCCCACCGCCAAAGCCAGCAACCCCTGCTCTGTGCACGGGTCGAGGCGGCCCCCGTCCCTCGCCACCCCTCTCCCCAGGGATCATCCCAGGGCAAAATGCAAACCACAGTGACATCAGCTGCACAGGAAGCAGGGTGGGTAAACAGAGAGGCGGTGAGGTCAGAGGGTCAAAGCCCATATCACAGGCTGGACTCACGCCCGGCGCAGACGCCCTGGCTCAGACGAGTCGGTTGGGCCTGGGGACCTTCCGCAGAAGCTGCTTGCGTGGTTTAACTCAAAACACATGGGAACCAATTCGCTAGCAAATTAACTGGAAATGGTACGGGCCAGGCACTCTCTCCCAGGAGGGAAGGCCACACCTGGGCACACACTGTGCCTGATGATGCGGGGCACACGCAGCCGGAACCCAGCCGGCACAACACGGGGCTCAGGGCACCGGGCCCCGGGACCACGTGTTGCCGAATGTGGCAGAATCTCTGCTCTCTTACTGATCTAGAAACACATCCTTAGATTTAGCTTCTCTGTGCCTGTTTTCTCGGCCACAAAATGGGAATGAAATATCCATGCACCTCATGGGTCATCGTGGAGATTGGGACACAACAGAACACAGGCACACCTGTGTTTTATTAATGTTATACTTCACTTCATTGCACTTGGCAGATACTGCTTTTTTTTTTCCCCCAAATTGAAGGTTTGTGGCAACCCTGCGTGGAACGAGTCTATTGGTGCTGTGTTTCCAACAGCATGTGCTCACTTCGTATCTGTCACGTTTTAGAAATTCTAGCAATATTCGAAACTTTTTCATTATTATTATATCTGTTGTGGTGCTCTGTGATCAGTGATCTTTGATGTACTATTGCTATTGTTTTGAGGTGCCATGAACCGCACTCATATAAGACGGCGAACTTAACTGATAAATGTCATGTGTGTTCCAACTGCACCGCCAACCAGCCGTTCCCATCCCTGTCCCTCTCCTCAGGCCTCCCCGTTCCCTGAGACACAACAGTATTGTAATTAGGCCAATCAATAACCTACCATGGCCTCTAAGTGTTCAAGTGAAAGAGAGAGATGCATGTCTCTCTCACTTTAAATCAAAAGCTAGAAATGATTAGGCTTAGTGCAGAAGGCGTGTCCAAAGCTGAGATAGGCCAAAAGCCAGGCCTCCTGCACCAAGCAGCCAAGTTGTGAATAAAGGAGAAGTTCTTGAAGGAATTAAAGGTGCCACTCCAGTGAACACACAAATTTTAAGAAAGCCAAACAGCCTTTTTGCTGGTACAGAGAAAGTTTGAGTGGTCTGCACAGAAGATCCAACCAGCCACAGCATTAGAGCCAAAGTCTAACCTAGAGCAAGGCCCTGACTCTTCAGTTCTGTGAAGGCTGAGGGACGTGAGGAAGCTGCAGAAGAAACGTTTGAAGCCGGCAGAGGCTGGTCCATGAAGTTTGAGAAAGAAGCCGTCTCCATAACACAAAAGTGCAAAGTGAAGCAGCAAGTGCTAGGGCAGAAGCTGCAGCAAGTTATCCAGAAGATCTAGCTAAGATCGTTGATGAAGTCGGCTGCACTAAACAACCACTTTTCAATGCAGACAAAACAGTTTCTAGTGGAAGAAGAGGCCATCTAGGACTTCCATAGCTGGAGAGGGGAAGTCAGTGCCACCCAAGTTTCAGCAACCACCTCCTGAGTCGTCAGCAGCCACTGAGCAAGACCCTCCACCCGCAAAGCAATTACGACTCACTGAAGGCTCAGATGATTGTTAGCGATATTGTGTTTGTTTGTTTGAGACAGGGTTTTACTCTGTCACCCAGGCTAGAGTGCAGTGGCATCATCATAGCTCACAGCAACCTCAAACTCCCGGGCTCAAGCGATCCTCCTGCTTCAACCTCCCAAGTAGCTGGAACCATAGGTGCCCACCACCACACCTGGCTAATTTTTCTATTTTTTGTAGAGATGGGGTCTTGTTCTTGCTCAGAATGGTCTCAGACTCCTGATCTCAAGCCATCCTCCCACCTTGGCCTCCCAGAGTGCTAGGATTACAGGTGTGAGCCACTGTGCCTGGCCAATTCTTAGAATTTTTCAGCAGTAAAGCATTTTTTAATTAAGCCATGTGCATTGTTTTTATTTAAACATAGTGCTAGTGCATACTTACTGGACTACAGTAGCGTGTAAATGCAACTGTTGTATGCACTGGGAAACTGAACGTTCACGGACTCGCTTTACCGTGGTATTCTCTTCACGAAGTGGCCCGGAACGGAACTTGACATATCTTCCAGGTGCACCTGTCAAATGAAGCCCGACCCAGTGCCCTGCCTCAGAGAGCCCCTCCCTCACCTCCCTGCAAGGCAAGGGCACAGGCCAAGATAAGCCAGCTCGCTGCTGCAGCCATTCGCTAAGCACAAGATGAAAGGCATGTAAAATGGCAAGAACGGCACGCGGTGGGCTTTGAGTCAGCGCGCCACACATGGGCATGTGATCCATGTCACCAGGGACAGCCACAGAGCCCTGGACAGGGGTCCACCCAAGGTTGGGTGAAGGGTGACCACTGCCCTGTGTGTCCCACATGAGGAGAGAAGGGGCCATTGGGGCCTCCTCTGGGTCCCACACACCCACAGAGATGGTGCCCTGGGAAGGGGGGCCTGAACTGAACCCCACTTCCTGAGCGACCGTGAGGGCACCGCCCTCAGGCTGGGTCCTGGGACAACCACCACAGGGAGTGGGGAGCTTCTGTTTAGCGGGCCAAGCTCAGTCTGCGAAGGTGAGAAGTTCTGTGGGCGGAGGGTGCCGACGGCCACAGGGCCACGTGAAGGTGCTTGTCGCCACCACCCGCACACTTAATGATGGTTAAAGTGGTAAATGTTATGTATTTTACCACAATTTTTTTTAAAAAGAAGGAATAATTACCTTGAAGGGGAAAAAAAAAATAGCGTCTGGGAACACTTCTAAGGTCAAACTTGGATTTTTGCTCCGTAAGCCAGGAAACAAGTAACTTCGCACTTGGTTTATTATGTTCTGTCCTATCAGGACTTCCAAAGAAGCGAGAGCAGGGAACTGGGGCCCGCGCAGAAGCTGGGCAGAGATTAGAGAGCCGCAGTGCCCGCCACCTCCCTCCAACACACTGCCCGCAGGCCTGCCCACGCTGCTGGGGGATGCTGGGGACAGGGAGGCCCTCACCCCACCCCATCCTGGGACGAGGACGCGGCCAGCCCTCCCCGGGTGAATGACGTGATCAATGCATGGAGGTTGCAGCCTTTGCCCGGGGGGTGGTCACGGCCTCTCTCCAACTCACACGGGTCGGACAGCAGCCCCCTCACCCCAGCCCCTGCTCCTGGGAGGCGGCTGCCACACCTGAGCCTGCAAGGCCAGATGCTATTGGCAGGTGAACCCCTCCCAGTCCGTGACACTGCCCTGTTGGACTCTTCCTCCGGGCTGCATCCTGTCCAGTGGCACAATGTATGTACCCTGAGCCCAGGCACTGCCCAGCATCCAGCCTCCCCCTGGCCCCGGCTCTCACGCCTGGGGCAGCTCCTCCATTTTGCAGGTGCCCGCAGCAGAGAACCGCACGGTGGCCATGAGCATCCAAAGCATTCTGTGTCCCTGGATGCCGGCCTCTGGCGCACCTGCCAACAAGCAGCACAGATGGTGGAACTGGGCGTCATGGCCCGGGGCAGGGAGGGCAGCGAGGAGCCCCAGCTGCGCCTCAGGGAGCTGTTTCTAGAACAAGCGAATGTGCTTGGGGAATGAGATGCTGGAACAATCCGGCCCTCAAACACCCGATTGTGAAGCCACCACTGCAGCCCCGCCTGGCAGTTTTGGCAAGAGGCCTGCTGGGAACAAGCTGCTAATCTAGGTGGAGTTTCCTAAACCCGATTCACCTGCAAGAAAACCAAGCACTAAATTAAGTATTTTGGTTTTACTTTAGTTTTTTTGTCCCTTTCCACCGCCCTTCGCAGCAACCTGCTGGTTTAGGCCAAGGGACAAAGAGACGTCCTCCCAGCACCACCTGCCATTTGTGATAAACATTTCAGAGAACAAGCTAAGCAGTGCTAAAGAAAACAGGAAAAATAAACCCCGAGTCTTTACATAAATATATATTCAACGAAAATCTAAATTTAATCTACTAACCAGCCCAGCGCAAATGGAAAGGTCACGAGAAGCGCTCTGCCGCTTCTCCCAGAGAAAAGTCGAACGTTGCTGCCTTGCTTCTGCACAACGCAAAGCTTTGAGCTGTTCACGGCACAACACGACAAGCACAGTCGCTCAGGCGCTGGGGGGGGGCGGGGGGGTGCTGCCCTTTGAAGTCGCCTGCAGTCAAGTGTCACACAGGCAGGAAGCAGAAATCTGTGCTTTGATTTGTTTAAAGTAAATTAAACATAACTGGCAACCACATTTCCTCCTATTCAGAGGAAGTCACAGAAGGCACAGAAGCCCAGAAACGTCAGGTGACTTTGCCATGATGAGGCTGGCTCTTCACAAGCAGAAAGGAAAACACACACCGGCCTTTGCCACACATGTGAAGACCGGGAAGGTGTTAATTTGGAAGAGGTTGCCGCTGTCCAGAATAATCTGGAGGTAACTGTTTCTTCCAGGTCGAAGAGTGAGATAAGCCGTCCGGACTAACGTGTCGCCACACTTTGGAATCAAGCTTTTTCCCTTTCAAATTCAAACCTGTAGTCTCCTCCTGCCGCTTTCTTCTCCACCGGACTTAGCCAGTTTGGAACCTGCCCAGGGAGGCAACGGCTGGAGCTCGCTGCTAGAGGCGGTCCCCAGAGAGTGCGGGAAGCAGCGGCGACACGCAGCACCGGGGTCTGGTCTCTGAGGGCTGCTCTGCAGGGGAGCCGGGGCGGCGGTCTTAGCGGTGGAGAAGCAGCGAGGAGTCGGGGAGACAGGCCTGAGCCTGGGCGCGTCGGCCCTCCTGCAACACACCAGTCCCTGCCAGCATCCGGCGGCACAGCGGGGCAGGGCCCGATGCCTGGCCTCAGACCTGCCTGTGCCTGGCTTGTGGCCTGAGCACCCTCGGCCTCTCTGTCCACCTTGCATGGACTGTCGTGAGAAGCAGGCACGACGTGCAAACCCTCTGGGGCCTCCCGAGTCTTTACTCCCCGTGAACACACCCAGCGTGCCTGAGTGTGGCCCGGCAGCACAGCCAGTGGGGAGGGCAAAGACTTGGATCCCAGGGTCACCGGTCGCTGGTGGCAGGAACTCAGCCTCCCTTCCCCTATCTGTAAAATGGGGATGATAGCTCGTGCTTGAAAGAGTTGAGCAGGCAAAGCAATTTGGTATTTGGGAACCCTTTAGAATAACGTTTGGCACCTCAAAAGCACACCACACTGTGGCTTTCTTTCCCTCTTTCTTTCTTTCCCTCCTTCTCTCTCTCTTCCTTTCTTCCTTCCTTCCTTTCTCTCTCTCTCTCTTTTTACTTTCTTTCTTCTCACTCTGTTGCCCAGACTAGAGTGCAGTGGTGTCATCACAGCTCACAGCAACCTCAAACTCCTGGGCTCAAGGGATCCTCCTGCCTCAGCCTCTGAGTAGCGGGGACTACAGGTACATACTACCACGCCCAGCTAATTTTTACTACTTTTTGTAGACACAGGGTCTCACTATGTTTCCCAGGCTGGTCACAAACTTCTGGCCTCAAGCAATCCCCCTGCCTCAGCCTCCCAAAGTTCTGGGGTTACAAGCATGAGCCACGGCGCCCAGCCAAATGTTACTTATTTCTAGTGGTTCTTTGCTAGCAGATAGCGAAATTCACTTGTTAGTTTCAGCAGCTGTTGTGTAGATTACATTGGCTTTTCTACATAGAAAGTGATGTCTTCTGTGCATAAAGATGGCATGTTTCTTCCTCTCTGGTCAGTATCCCTTTCATCTCTTTTTCACCCTTTGCATTTGCCGGAACCCCCAGTACTATGGTGAGTAGAAGTGACGAGGTCGGACAGCCTCGTTCCAGATCTCAGAGGACAGGTGCGCAGTCTGTCACCGTTGAGCATGGTGCTGGCTGCAGGGATGTCTAGATGCTTTCATCGAGCTAAGAAAATTCCCTTTAAATCCCGGCTCCCTGCATATTTGTCACGCATGATGTCAAAAGGTGTTCAATGCTGCTTCTGGGTCTACTGAGATGATCATAAAAGTTTCCCTCTTGAGTCTGTCGACAGGAAGAATTGTGTTGATTGATTTTCAAATGTGGAATGCACCTTTTGCTCCTGGGATAAACTCTATCTGATTGCGATGTATAGTCCTTTTTACATATGGCTGAGTCAGATCTGGTGACATTTTGTTGAGGATTTTCACATCAGTGTTCACAAAGGATCTTCATCTATAGTTTTCCTTTCCTGGAAGCCTGGTTGGGCAGCATTTAAGTCACTTGCAGATTAGTTTGATCCTTTTTTTAAGCCTTGCTGGGGAAGGTCTAACAAACCCTCACCCTAGGGCTCGTTTGCCCTACTGCTCAGGTGGGACCCTTTGGGGCACTCCAGGGCATGCCTGGGGGTTCAGTGAGAGCCGCCCACTGTGACCGGCTGCCACTCGGGCATCTCCCAGGCGGAGTGGGCTCTTGGAGTCAGCCCCTCTCCGCTCCTGGGCAGTTCTCAGCACAGTGCCTCACACTGCACGCGGACAGCTCGGCAGCCCCCAGTGCTCAGGGCACCCAGGAGGACTCCTGGAGCCCTTTCTTGCAGTGCCCCTTCCCTCCAGGACTCCGCCCACAAGTCACAGCAGATCCCGGGCCCCCGGCACTGCACACAGTCCACGCAGTGCCCCTAGGCAGAAACCCGGGCCACCGTGGCACCTTCCCATCCTGTCTCCCTGTCCTTGGGGAGCAGAGCTCTGTGCTGCCGTTTGCTCAATGTCCAAAAACAGTTGGTTCGTGCATTTTGCCCAGGTTTCCAGTTGCTTAGGGTAGAAGTACGCATCTAGTAGAGGTAACCCTGCCCACTGCTGGTTACCTGACCTTGGATAGTCCACGCCAGGCCAGGTCAGCAGAGAACCTGTGCAGACACCACCCGAAGAGCCATTCGTCAGCCCTGAGAGCTGTCCCTGCTGAAGGAGCTTGCTCCGAAGCACCGGCACCAGGGCGCTTCTTGCTCGCTGGCAGCTGTCCCTGGAAGTCTGAAAGAAGAGGGGCAAGGAGGATGACAACCCCGTCTACAGCATGGTGGCGTGAACCACTGGAAGAGGTTTGAAAGAAAATTTATGACAAATGATTTTTTCATTGTACAAAATAGACATCCGTATAATCATTTTAGTCATTTGAATGTGATCGAGCCCAGGGCTAATTTTAAATATATACATATATATATATATAATCTTAACAAATGAAACCTAAGCCTACATTTCTTACAAACTGCCTAAAACAAAGAATAGTTAAATCAAATAAAATTCATGACAGTAAAAAATTGGGTAAAATTAAATACCAACGATAGAGGAATGTCTAAGTAAATTACAGTATAGTAACTTGACGGACCACCAGACAGCTATTAAAAATAAATAATGCGACTTGAAAGTTCATGAACAAGGCTGAACAGAAAGAACTTAAGTTGTCCCCGTACACTGATTACAACAACGTAAATATGTGTCAACATGAGAAAAGACTAGAAGAAAGTCTGAAAGCAATTCTTACGTGAGGCTGGTAGGAATCTGCGCAATATTCTTTTTTAGTTTTTTCAAACGTTGTCATAAACTGTTAATAATTAAAAACAAGTTTTCGAACAACTACCTAATGCCAGCAGTCAGCACTACTCAAACTTCACAAGCAATAATAACACGAAAGGGCCAGGAAGGGACCCACCAGCTCCCAGGAGGGCAAGAGCAAAGCCCTTTGCTGCGGACGTCCTGTGGCCCAGCCGGGAAGGCAGGCGGCGGGGCTGGCGTGGCCATGCACTCAGGTGGCTGAAAGGACAATGTATGCTTTAGGCATGAAGAGCTGTGGGGGGACCCATCACACCCCCATAACTCAACACACATATATGTCTTTTTTTTCCTTCTTTCTTTCTTTCTGAGACAGAGTCTCACTCCGTCACCCATGCTAGAGCGCAGTGGCGTCAGCCTGGCTCTCTGCAGCCTCCAAGTCCTGGGCTCAAGGGACCCTCCTGCCTCAGCCTCTGGGGCAGCTGGGACTACAGGCATGCGCCACCATGCCCAGCTCGACACACATATTTTAAAACGAAAATCTCTCCTTCACTCCTCTGGACATGGAAGTTTACAATACGAGGGCCTTCTTTCTACATTCTGTGAATAAGCCACACAGCTCCTCTTTGAACAAGGCGGGAGGGATAGCCATGATGACATGACCGTGGCACGAGGTGACATGTGGCACCCATGCTGGGCTGGATCTGCTCTGTGGGACCTGGGGAGAATACGCGTCTTGGGACCACAGAACCAAATTGCTGGACAGTCACGGGAGCACCAGGTGCGTGCACCCAGGTCATTCACGGTCACAACGCAGCTGGTTCCGCCAGGTCCTTTCCCTACTGTCTGCTGTGCTTCTCAAAGCATGTGGAGTGAGGGGACCACCCCCAACTCCTGGCAGCGCCAGCACCGCTGTGTGGGCCGGATGAGCCACTCAGCGTCCGGGAGCTCACCCTTCTGCTCTGTAAGGAACAGGGACTGCCCCTCGTGACGTCAAGGACAAGTGCTCCTCTGCCCTGAGAGGTCCCTCCCACCTTCCATCCGTCCACAGCGCACATACATCTGTGCTCACCTCCGTGGGCTCGTCCAACTCAGCCCCAGCTCACTGCGGCCCCCAGCCCATGGGCCATGCACTGATGCTGGTCCGTGGCCTGTTAGGAGCCGGGCCGCACAGCAGGAGGTGAGCAGCGGGTGATCGATCGAGGCTTCACCTGTATTTGCAGCCACTCCCCGTCACTCGCATCACCGCCTGAGCTCCGCCTCCTGTCAGACCAGCATCAGCGGGGGCATTAGATTCTCACAGGAGTGTGGCCCTACTGTAAACCGCCACGAGAGAGATCCAGATACCGGCTTCTTAAGAGCATCTAGTGCCTGGTGATCTGAGGTGGAGCTGAGGCGGTGATGCTAGCACTCAGGAGCGGCTGCAAACACAGATTATCGTTAGCAGAGAGGTTTGCCTGCACAGTAAACGTAATGCTCTGGAATCATCCCTAAACATCCCCCACAACCATCCGTGGAAACACTGTCTTCCATGAAACTGGTCCCTGGTGCCAAAAAGGTTGGGGACCACTTCCCTAAGGAGACCCAGGTGAAGGGTGTGGACTGTGAGGTTTGCAGATTTCAGGCACACTGATTTTCAGTAACAGTGACAATGACAGCACTAGCTAGCACTTATTGTCACAGCATTTGCACTTGCTGGGTCCCCTTGTAAATCATGTACATATATTTGTTCACAACAGCCCTAAGAATAATAATACTATCATCACCTCCATTTTAGAGGTTGGGAAACTGAGGCACAGAGAGGCTGAGTTGCCCCAAACTGAAGAACTAGTCCCTGACACCCATTTTAAGACTCACACACATACACACACACACGTGTGTATGTATACATACATGTATAGTTTATTTAAACCCAAACATTTCATCGTTGATTGTCATTCAATGACAATCTGATATTGTCGTTCACTATATCAGATTTTGGGGAAATTGGAACCTTTGTGCCTTGCTTGTGGACATATAAAATGGTGTAGGTGCTGTGGAAAATGGTTGGGTAGCTTCTCAAAAATTTAAACATAGAATTATCATATGACCCAGCAATCCCACCCCTAAGTGTGTGCCCAAAGGCAACGAATGCAGGGACTCAAACGGGTACTTACACGCCCATGTTCACAGCAGCGCCATTCACAACAGCCGAGAGGTAGAAGCAACCCAGGTGAGCACCCACCGATGTGTGGATAAGCGAAATGTAATACACACAATGGAATATTATTCAGCCTCAAAAAGCAATGAAATCCTGTCACATGCTGCAACATAGATAAAACTTGCGAACATTATGCTTGGTGAAGTAAGCCAAGCATAAAAGGACAAATACTGTATGGTGCCACTTGCACGGGGCACCTAGAGCCATCAAATTCATAGAGACTGAATGTGGAATGGTGGTTGCCGCGGGCTGGGGGAGTGGGAATGGGAGTTAGTATTTAATGGGACAGAGTTTCTGTTTGGGGTGATGAGAAAGTTCTGGAATATATATGGAGAATAATCGAAGCAGACTTCTTTCAGTGAGATCATTCTTGTTTAAAAATGGAGAATGGGCCTGGTGTGGTGGCTCATGCTTGTAATCCTAGCACTCTGGGAGGCCGAAGCAGGAGGATCGCTTGGGGTCAGCAGTTCAAGACCATCCTGAGCAAGAGCCAGACCCCGTCTCTACTAAAAATAGAAAACATTAGCCAGGTATGGTGGCGCCTGTAGTCTCAGCTACTCGGGAGGCTGAGGCAGGAGGATCGCTTGCGCCTAGGAGCTCAAGACCAGCAGGGACAACACAACTAGACCCTGTCTCTACAAAAAATAGAAAAATTAGCTGGGTGTGATGGCATGTACCTGTAATCCTAGCACTTTGGGAGATGAACGCAGGAGGAGCCTTGAGGCCAAGAGTTTAAGACCAGCCTGGACAACATTGAGAGACCCAGTCTCTATAAAAAATTTTTAAAAATTCAGCCAGGCATGGTGGCTGTAGTCCCAGCTAATCAGGAGGCTGAGGCAGGAGAATCACTTGAGCCCAGGAATTCAAGGTTGCAGTGAAGTATGATTGCATCATTGCACTCCTGCTGGGTGACAAAGTGAGACCCTGTCTCAAAAAAAAAAAAAAAAAAAAAAAATTTGGTGCGTGTAACCACGTGGGTAAAGCTGAAAAACACCATGCTAAGCAAAAGGTACCAGACGGGAAATAGCATATAGTGAATGATTCCACTTCTGCGAAACCCTACAAGCTAAATCTAATTCCTAGAGACAGAAATGTGATCAGTGCTTGCCTGGGGCTGTGAATGAGGGCACTGATGGAGATCAGGCCCCAGGAAACCTCCTGGGGTGAGGGCAAAGTTCTGTATTTTGATGGTGGTGATGTTACATTGACCAGCTCACTTAAAAACAAATGCATTTTATTGTGTGGGAATTCTGTTTAGACACATTTGATTTTAAAAAGTCAGAAAGAACTTTAGATAAATTCATGGTCTTCCTTTGGAGCAGTGATTATCCTAGGGAAGTTCGTGGGCTTGAGCGAATAACAAATCTCAGCAGCCCTGTGGGTTTTCCTTTCTAAACCTGTTACTCGAAATAATGAGTCCGAGATTTTAAAAATGCCATGGACGGGCAGTTCTAAATCTGTAAGCTTTGCCTCACAATCCTTTCGCTAAAATAAGTTCCACGTTCTTCTTGTTGACGTTCTCAGAATTTCCTTTCCTGGCTAATTGATATTTTAGGTCACACAGAGTGACTGTGCGCTGCAATTATCACGTGGTGGCCAGAAATGTGCAGGACACACACAGGCCTGGCTGTGGGAAGCGCGTAGCCTTTGCTGTGTGAACATTTGCAATGCTCAACTCTTATCTTCAAGTGAATTGGATTTCTGCCGTGACCTGGGTGTGCTCAGCGGGTAGGAAAGTGAGGACAGGGGCCATGGGGCCCATCGCAGGGAAGGCCAGGACAGCACGGCCCCAGCCCCAGAGCCTGGCCCAGCCCCCTCGTGGGAGGACTCTCCGTGATGACTCAGAGGCCACCCTCTTCATAGTCTAGGGTTGGACTACCCGGTACTTTGGTTTCCTTAATAATATTTCCAAGTAACTTATCGGCCAGTCCCAGGTCGAGCTGTACCTTTTTAGTGCAATCAGTTGTTGATCCGAAGGTTTTGTTATTGTTAGGAAACAGATGCATACGGTGAAAAATTCAAAAGCTACGAAAGAGTATAAGGTGAGAGTAAGTAACAACGGATCTTTACAAAAATACTGTATGCATTTACTTGTAAGCATAGGTGTTAATAGATCCTTTTTAAATGGTAGCAATCAATCTGTATGCACCGTTCTGCGTCTTCCGTAGCTCTCCATTGTTTTTTTGATATAAACTATGGTTATTGTAGAAAACACAGAATAACTATATTGTATATCAGTGTGTTGCCTCAATAAGACAAAGGATTTTTAAAAAATCAACTTTACTGAGGTGTAGCTTACATACAATAGAGGGCCTCATTTTCAATGGGCAGCTCAACGAGTTTGGACAAATGTGTTTGCCTGTGTAAGTAACCACCATCACAATAAAACCTAGAACACTCCCCATCACCCCAGAAAGTTCTCTCGTGACTCCTTCTGGTCACACCAGGCCACAGGGAACCACTAATCTGTTTCCCATCACTCTGAGATTTGTCCTTTCTAGAATTTTCCATAAACAGAATCACACAGTATGCACTTTTTTCTGCCCAGCTTCTTTCATTCAACACAACATCTGTGAAATTCACCCATTTGTTGTATCATCAGTTTTCTCCTTTTTATTGGTGGATGGTGGGGTTTTTTTCTTTTTCATTGCTTCGATATGGTGAATTACATTGATTTTTTTAATGTTAAACTGATCTTGCATTCCTGGGATAAACTTCATTTGTCTGTGGTTTATCATACTTGTTTATGTTGCTCGATTCAGTTGGCTAATATTTCGAAGGAATTTTTACATCTATCCTCATGAGAGATACTGACCTGTAGGTTTCTCTTCTCGTAACACCTTTGCCAGGTTTTGGTATTAAGGTAATGCTGGCCTCACACGATGAGTTGGGAAGTATTTCCTCCTCCTCTATTTTAGGAAAGATTTGGTGTAAAATTGGCATTATTTCTTTCATAAATGTTGGATAGAGGTCACCACTGAAGCCATCTGGGTTACAGTTTTCCTTGTGAGAAAGTTTTTAAATACAAATTCCATTTCTTCAGTATGTATAGGGCTACCAGGAGTTTCCCTTTCTTCTTGGTAATTTGGGTATTTTAGGTCATTTGTTTTATTTTATCCAAGTTTTTACAGGTACTTTTAAATAAAGTTATTCATTATGCTCCCTTATTTTCCTTTCAATACTTGCAGACTCTGTTGTGATATTTCCTGCATCATTGCCTGTATTGGAGACTTGTGTCTTCTCTTTTTCTTAATCGGTCTAACCAGGGTTTATCAATTGTATTGATCTTTTCAAAGAACTGGGTTTTTTTTGTTTTTTTGTTTTTGAGACAGGGTCTCACTCGCCCAGGCTGGAGTGCAGTGGCCCGATTGTAGCTCACTGCAGCCTCCAACTCCTGGGCTCAAGCGATCCTCCCTCCTCAGCCTCCTGAGTAGCTGGGACTATCAAAGAACTGGCTTTTGGTTTCATTGATTTTTACCTCTTGTTTGTTTTATATTTTATTGATTTCAGTTCTTAATTATTTCCTTCTCTCTACTTTGGGTTTAATTTGCTCTTTTTGTTTTTTCAGCTTCTTAAATAGGAACCTTAGATCATTGATTTCTAAGACCATTGCTCGTTCCCAATACAAACATTTTACACATGTATATTTCCCAATAAATATTGCTTTGGCTAAAACCCACAGATTTTATTATTTTCCATCATTATTCAATTCAAAATATCTTCTAATTTACTTTGTGACTTCTTTTTTAACTTATGGGTTATTTGAACATGTGTGGTTTAATTTCCAAATACTTAGAGATTTTTTTTCCAGATATCTTTGTTATTGATTTCTAATTTGATTTTTGTGTGGTCACAGAACATTCTCTGTATGTCACTTGAGTTGCTTGATAGGGTCACGCAGGTATCTGTATCCTTCGACTGGTTTTTGCCTGTTGTTTCATCATTTACTGAGAGAGAAGTGACAAAGTTGAGCTTTTGAGCTTTCAGTTCTGTCAGTTTTTACCTCGCGTGCTGTGAAGCCCTGTATTGGGTGCTTACATTTTTAGGATAACACGTCTTCTTGATGAGCCAACCCCTTTCTCAGTATGAAGTAATCTTCCCGAACTAGTAATAGCCCCTGTTCCAAGGTCTGCTTTGTCAGCGGTCTCCCATCTGAGTGCCAACCAGGCCCGACCCTGCTCAGCTTCCGAGATCAGACGAGGTTGGGCGCGTTCAGGGTGGTATGGCCATAGGCTGCTTTGTCAGATGTCGTTTCAGCATTCTCATGATTCCTGTTTGCATAATTTTATTCCATTCCTTTGCTTTTTTGCATTTTTTATTGTAGTAAAATACACATAATATAAAGATCATTTTTAGGTAAACGGTTAGGTGGCTGTATGTTTATGTTGTTGTGCAACCGTCACCATCGTCCATCCGCAGAACTCTGTCATCATCCCAAACCGAAACTGTCCTCATTCAATAGTAATTTCTGTTCCTCCCTTCCCCCCATCCCAGGTAACTTCTATTCTACTTTCTGGCTCTCTGGATTTGATTGTTGTAGACACTCACACGCGTGGACTCATATAGTATTTGTCTTTTTGCGACGGACTTATTTCACTGATCGCGTCTTCCAGGTCCCTCTGTTGCGAAGTCCTTCCTTTGTGAGGCCGAATCACGCACCGCTGTCTGCACACACCACATTTTTCTCGTCTATTCGCCCCACGACAGGCGTTAGGGCTGTTCCCACCGGTGAACATGCGTGTGCAAGTGTCTCCTGGAGTCCCTGCTTCGAAGCCTCGTCCGCGCACACCCGCCCGGGCGCGGAGGCACTGGGTTACGTGGCGATCCCAAGTTTCGCTTTTCGAGGACCACGGAAACGCTCGGCACAGTGGCTGCACAGTGTGACGTCCCCGCAGCCAGACCCGAGGCCCCCCTGCCGCCCCGTCCTCGCAGCCTCGCCCGCACGTGGGACGCTCTGCCGTCGCTGCTTTCCGGATCGTCTCCGTCCTGACAGGTGTGGAGCGGAGTCGCCGGCGGCTGACAAGGCGGCGCTTTCCGTGCGTTTCGCGCCATCCGCATGTCTTCTTCGGAGAAATGTCTGTTCAAGTCCTTTGTCCATTTTTGAATTGGGTTGTCTGGTTTTTTTGTCTTTGAGTGAAGTTATGATTTTTTAAAATGTAGTTTACCTTGATTTGTTTTGCCAGCTGAGACATGTTTTATTTTAAGCTCTAGAAATGGAAAGAAAAAAATTAACAAGTCATAACAAAACAAACGAGCCATGTTTGTTCTTGCGGTCGGCACACTTTTTAACAAGGACGAGACTCGACATTCCGTACCTTCCCTCGGGGCTAAATGCATGAGATTTGCATTTATCTCCACAATCCGTGTGGTAACCCACAGGAAACCTCTCTCCACTGTGAGCAACGCGACAACTTGCACATAACCTCACGGTGGGAATCTCCCAGATTCTTTCTATCCTGCTGGAATCTCGGGTTTCCTCGAATTATCGATGTTCAAGATTAACACACAAGAAAGGCCACACTTCCGTATGAATACGTGGCCCCAGCTCTGATGGTAAATGAACGGTGACCGGATCGAGGTCCCTCTCTTCCTCTCACGGCTTCAAAACAGCAACAGGAAATGGAAAAAGGGAAAACACCGCAGCATTTGCAAGCTGGTGGCTGTGCTCCTGACCGGCAGGAAGGAAATGACCACAGGGACACCTGTGCAGCGGCTGGGGCTGTGCTGGCCTCACATGATGTCGTGTGGGCGGGGGTGGGGTGGGACGGTAGAGACTGTGGCAGCAGCCGACACATCCCAGCCCGGCCCTGAAGAACAGGAGCTTTGGCGGCTCATCTCCTCCCTGCCTGTCCTTCCAAAAGCATCTTTCTGGACACGACGGATGGCATCACGTGCCGTCTGGGGTTTGCTTCCAGTTCATCTGGGGGTGGGGCGGGGGCTGAACAAAACAAGATGGGTGTGCACAGGGCCCTGTTGACGCTGGGCAAGTGCCACGGGTGGGGTGTCACTGCTCTATTTTGTTTGTGTATACATTTGTATTTTCTCATAATAAAGTTGTGGGTTTTTTGTTTTTGTTCTTTTGAGACAGAGTCTCTGCTCTGTTGCCTAGGCTAGGGTGCAGTGGCGTCTTCACAGCTCACTGCAGCCTCAAACTCCTGGGCTCGGCCAGGCGTGGTGGCTCACGCCTGTAATCCCAGCACTCTGGGAGGCCGAGGCGGGAGGATCGTTTGAGCTCAGGAGTTCGAGACCAGCCTGAGCAAGAGCGAGACCCCGTCTCTATAAAAAAAAGAAAGAAAGAAAAAAAAAAAAAAAACTCCTGGGCTCAAGCAATCCTCCTGCCTCAGCCTCTCAAGTAGCTGGGACTACAGGCTCATGCCACCATACCCAGCTGATTTCTTCTATTTTTAGTAGAAATGGGGTCTCGCTCTTGCTCAGGCTGGTCTCGAACTCCTGATCTCAAGCGATCCTTCCTGCCTCAGCCTCCCAGAGTGCTAGGATTATAGGCGTGAGCCACCGTGCCTGGCCTAAAGTTGCTTTTTAAAAGGGAAGCCTCTCCTCCTCCCTCTTTCCTCTTGGTATTTTCTAAACATTCAAATCTTAAGAATGCTCTCAAAAGAAAATCAAAAGGATGATCATCGCAGCAGAAATAACTCACCCCCATAGAGCTGAACTAAGCCAGAAAAGGTCTTATAAATGAACTCTATATATTTGTTCATTTAATGCATATTTATTGGGAAACTACCCTGTGCCATTGTGCCAGGCTCTCTTCTGTCACCAAAGAGCAACAGGAATCGGGTGTCCTCTGGGGCGAGAGGTGGGACAGGAAGTGTGGGCAGAGCCCCCACAGAGAGCAGAGCCCGGCGAGGGGCAGCCAAGGGCAGCGGGGCAGAGGCCTTGCAGGCCTGGTACGGACTGTGGTTCGCATGCGGAGATGCGGACTGGCCCCGCCCAGGGCTGACTCACCACACCCCAACCGTGTTTGCTATTTTACCAGACAGCAAAGAGGGACCCCACCCCACCGGGGCCTTGGGGCACCAACCGGAGGACAAGAAGGACCCAGGTGGGATCCTCCCCACAGCCCGGCTGCCAACAGGCCAGCCCAAGAACGGCGGCAGCCCAGGCTGTCCTCAGGGTGCAGGTGGAGAGGAGCAAGCTCGGCCTCCACCCCCTGCAGAGGGCTCACCCCCTCCTCGAGGCCCTGGGGGGCAGAGGCAGATTCCAGGCCCCTTCGCTCCCAACTGCAGCAGTGCTAGAGCCATCAGGTGCGTGAAGGAGGAGCACAGTTCTCTTGGCCACAGAAACGGGAGGCCCAATGAGACCAGCCACTCTTCCAGGGGAGCCGACTTTCCATAATCATGCTGGAGTCGTTCCCTCCTCTTCCAGTAGATGCTCACTGGGCGCCTGCTCTGCACCAGCCCTTTGCTGGGAGCTGTGGAGGCGGCACCAGAGCAGACTTGGGAGAAGCGAGTGGGGACAAGGCCCATTCCAGACAGAGAGAGCCGCCAGTGCAAAGGCCCTGAGGCATGACGATGCCTGGTCTGCCTGGGAGCCAGCGGCCAGTGTGGATGGACAGGAGCAGGAGAGGACCCGGGACAGGCCACGGCCACCATGGGGCCTTAGACCGTGACCAGGAGCCACGGCAGGGTGTGGAGCGCAGGATGACATGATCCACAGCCTCGTTCCTTACTCTGCGTACGGCTGGAGCGAGAGCCCCTGCGGGGAAGATCTGCCCTTGCTGTTCCCGCGGCTTCCCCGGCCCAGCACCAGACACGGCAAGCGCCAGGGAACCCGCGTTCTCTGACATTTTGAGGCCAATTATCAAAAGTAAGGTGATTGGAGATGTCCAGGTCCCTAAACCAATTTCTTCAGGGTGTTAAGAAGAAAGTATCTGGATTGAAGCCACTCGCCCCAAGATGAGAATGAATGAACATGAAGGTCAAAACCTTCTGGAGAAGCTGAAGAAGGTGCTATTCACCCAAAGTCGCGCTGCTGAGAGTTCCAGGAGAAAACATCTCAGGCTGTGTACGGCATCAAAGAAGCAGC
>RJWJ010016777.1:0-33920 GCA_004363605.1 Indri indri | reverse complement strand
CAGTGTCTCATGCCTGTAACCCTAACACTCTAGGAGGCTGAGGCGGGAGAATCACTTGAGGTCAGGAGTTTGAGACCAGCCTGAGCAAGAGCGAGACCCCGTCTCTACAAAAAATAGAAAAATTAGCAGGGTGTGGTGGTGTACATCTGTAGTCCCACCTACTCAGGAGGCTGAGGCAGGAGGATCGCTTGAGCCCAGGAGTTTGAGGTTGCTGTGAGCTAGGCTGATGCCACGACACTGTAGCCCAGGTAACAGAGTGAGACACTGTGTCAGAAAAAAAAAAAAAAAAAAAAGAGTGGAAGGCAAGAAGCTCTTGCTTGAAATCACGTTGTGCCAAGTTGGAGGGGAATGAGTCCTTGGCCTGAGGCTGCCACTAGGACAATTCTTAAATTGCAAGGCTTGGAGGCTCAGTGCCTCTGATTGTTGAGACGTAAGTGGACAATTCATCAGTGCTATCTGGAGAGGACATCTGCAGAACAGGCTTCAATGAGATGGAAACAGATTGAGTCACAGCTACAGTGCAGTCTGGCAGTGGTGAAGCAGGGGTTGGCGGTGCATGATGACATGCATGGGAATCAGTGGGATCCGTGGGTGGAGATAAATGTGGTAAGAGATAAAATTCTTGGGAAAGGCTGGGGTCAAATAACGTGGTGGTGTTCAGAGAGAAAGTGGCCTCTGGTCAGAAAACAGGATCTGCTCCCTGAGTGTGGCATGGTGGGAGAGGGGGAGAGGCAAGCAGGTGGGGAAGGGAATGGTTCACTGAAAACTTGGAATCCAAGGGAGGAACAGGCAGTGGAAACTTGGAATCCAAGGGAGGAACAGGCAGTGGAAACTTGGAATCCAAGGGAGGAACAGGCTCTGGAGGAACAGGCCTTCACCCAATGGTGAGGGTGAGAGGAAGTCGGGTAAGGGGGTCATCAGGTCAGGTAAGAGAGTGGAGGGTGAAGGTGGAGAAGGCTTTAGGCAGAGGGGCTGGTGTTAGGTCTCCTGGAGGGCTTGCTGAGGACTTGCTTAGGTCTCATGGAGGACAGAGTGAGCAATGACAGTCACAGAAACTGCAGAAGTGAAAAGGGACACAGAGGGAGCAGCATCTTCCAGGGACTTCCGGGCAGCCGTGGCTTGGCTTTAGCAGTGTTCTATGGCACACCTCACAGATGGGGTCTGGACATGACAGTTGACAAATGTGGATGGTATCATGATGCTGGCCCAGGGGGCTGCAAAAGACAGAAGCTACAGAGCTACAGCCAGGACCAGAATGAGGAAAGGGGAGCCTGCTAGCCTAACCAGTTGGGGCCACCTGAAGCCTGCGGCCCCCCTCACCTTGCCCCCACCCACAACTTCACAATACCCTCTCTAGCCTCCCTACCCAGGGCCTTCATTCACATCCCCATTCCATGGCTACCCTCCCCCCCAACTATGGCAGGGTGCACTTAATCCCTGAAATGCATAGAACATGCTTTAAAAAGTGGACGAGGGCAGAAGGGGAAAGATTCACCACATTTTCACAGCAGAAAGCAGCTTCCTTCCCTCCTCTGCCTCTCTCTGGCAAAATCTCCAACCCAGGTTATACACAAAAAAGGTAAAAGCACAGGAATCACATAGGAGTCCCTTTATGGGAGACGCATAAGATATTAAACTCTGATAGCCCCCAAAACCACCATGTGAAGCACAGACATCAGTGGCTACCTCAAAGAGGAATCTGAGCACCCTGGACGTCAAAGTACTCATAGAAAAACGAGAGACAGAAGTCCTGACTCCAAACAAACCAGTAGTCCTTCCTTGACATCTCACATGGCCACCCATTGCCCAGGTCCATCACTCCTCATGCCCACAGATGTCTCAGGTCTGATTGCGTTCCCATGAGCACCTCCCTTGAGGGCTCTGTTTTCCCAGACAGACCGTATCTAGCAACTGACATCCTCAGAGATCACAGACCTGGGAGCTCATGGGAGGCACAGGGAGGCTCCCCCTTGGAGAGCTCAGGTCCTGTAGGCAGGCCTTGCCTCTCAGTGTCCCACCTTTCCTTCCGCCCCGGGCTCTGCCCTGACGCTGAGAGCAAAAGAAAAGAGTGAGAGGCTGGAACTTGTTTCTCTCACTCCTCTTCTCTAAGAAGCTCGGACATTCATTATCCAAGAATAATGTGACTTTCCATTTTAATCAATAGAAATGTGTTCCTTTTATCAATTTTTAAAAGTGATAAACTATTTTCAATTTTTCCTTCTTTGAAAAACTCAGAGGAGGATTTTGTCTGTGAAATCCCCATTTGATGTTCTCAGAAGTCCTCTGCTCAAGGAGGTCACAGAATCGGAAGCTGACAGTCACATCTAGTCCCTCAGAGGACCCTGCATCCTGGGGACAGAGCTTGGAGGCTCTTGACATTGTTCTCCTGATCAGCACAACATGAAGGAAAGTTTGTTCGAGTGACACCTGATATGGAAAAGTGATGATCAAGTGTCAGGGAGGACTATTCTCCTTCAGAGAGCCCACACTTTCTAAATATGCCAATCTAGGACCATGAAATCACTGTGTTTGGGGTTTTATCCTGGAACCCTCCACCACACACAGATAGGTAGCCCGTGAGCCTGAGGGGGAAACCTTAGTCCTCCTGAACCCCTAGCCCTGTTGTAACCGATTCCGTAAGCAAGACAATGTTTTCTCAATAATGTTTTTAGTTCCCTCATATTTCAAATAAGTTTTCAGTGTTCACATTACGGCTGGGACTGGCAGCTCTAAGTGACCTTGACAGTGAGTTCTATCTCAGCCCTGGTAGCTTAGCAGCCACAGTCTCAAAATAGGCAGAAAATAGAAAGAGAGCTCTCAGTAAGATTTGCTGACCAGAACTTTGTAACTTTCTGTTGCATTGAATCATTCTCTTTTGAGTTTATTTCCCAGAAATGGTGGAACCTCTTTGCAGCCATGAGATAACTACAAAGTCTCACACCACCTGTTTGTCTGGAGAAGACAAGATAAACAATACTCCAACACAGACTGTGCCCAAAGACCCTCTGAGCCTGTGCACAGGGCTGAAAGAATGACCAATATTAACCCCTAGCTCATTATAATACTAAAATCCTCAACCCTGGGAGGGACTTATCTGCCATTTTTTGATCATAGCATAATTTCTCACTGAGCTTGCATGCCCTACACCCCACCCCAAACAGGTAATGATGCTTACTCCCCTCATGCATTAATCATTTCACTTCCAGAAAACCCCCCTGCCCCTGTTGGTTGGGGAGGTGAATTGGAGGCAGTTCATATCTCCCTCCTCCCAGCAGACATGTCCACTGAAATAAATCCTTTCTTCTTTGACAATCTTCGTTGTCTTAGTAATTGGCATTCTGTGTGGCAAGCAACACCGAACCCTGTTTGTGGGCTTGTTAACAATGTAGGGGCTCGTCCAGGATCTGTTGCTTGCAGCTTGGTGGCTATGGAACAGGGAAAGACTTTAAAGCCTCTCTAGCAGCTGCCCAGTTGAGTTTCTGCCAGAGGCTGATTTTGGTTTCTCCCACCAACTTCACTGTCACCAGCCCCAAACACATTCCTGATAGCCAGGGAAGAATGGACCTTTGACCTTTGGAGTTTGGCATTTGCGTCCGGACAGGTGAGTGCTGTTGAAAGCTACCGTGCAGCGGAGATTCTCCATTTGGGGAGATTCTCTGAAATTCCCATTTTTGTTGGGAGCCTTGGCCATTTGGAAGAGTAAGACCTAAAACTCCTCTCTCCATTTGGGGAATTTCTCTGGAGTTCCTGTTTGGGCTAGAGGCCTCAACCATTTGGGAGTTTTAGGGGAAATTCCATTTGGGTTGGAACCCTCAACCATTCATTTGGAAGAGGAGGACCTCCAACTGTTTGTATATGGCACTCCTTTCCTTTCTTTTCTTTTTTTTTTTTTTTACTTTTAGTAGAGGCAGGGTCTCACTCTTGCTCAGGCTGGTCTCAAACTCCTAAGTTCAAGAGATCCTCCCACCTCAGCCTCCCAAAGTGCTAGGATTACAGGCGCGAGCCACCATGCCCAGCCTTATTTGGCACTCCTTAGGCTTATTTGTTGGAACTGCCATTCGCTTGGTGTGTGTGTGTGTTTGTGTGTGACTACAGGAAATAAGAATTCAATTTCTGAGTATAGCCCTTTGTATTCAGCCCTGGTCTGAATACAGTTATGAGCCTATAAAAAAGATAAAAATGGTATATTTGTGTAATACTTCCTGGCCCCAATACTCTCTCAGGTCTAGGGAGACATGGCCCCTAAATGGCTCATTGAGCTATAATACTATTCTCCAATTAGATTTGTTTTGTCACTGTGTCAGGAAATGGGATGAAATTCCTTATGTACAGTCTTTCATGCTTCTGTATCAAAAGAAGCCAGATCAAATTAAATATAAGATTCTAATGCAGAGGACAGAAGCCTTCAAGAAGGTCAAGGAAGAGCAAGCCAGATCTAAGAACCCCATTTTGCCATCAGGAAGAAACACCCATGTTCAAGAAGACCTCTGGGCAGCCATAACAGCAGCTCCAGCTGTGGCTGCACCCACTCCGACCCAGACTTTGGCTGAGGTATCAGCAGCAGCTTTGGCTACAGTGGTGGCTCTGGCTGCAGCTCCAATTTCTTTCAGAGATCCCTCTCCTAACTCTCCTGCCCCTGCTTATGACTCTGGACCCCTTTGTTTACCCCCGTGGGCTCCTCCAGGCATCTATCCTTCACTTTCTTCCTTCTCTGAGAATAGTCCTGGAGCATGGGGACATGGTGTCTCTTTCACACACCTGGCATGGTACACAATTTGGTCGGGGTCCTCCCTCCTTCCCAGCAAGGCAATTTCCTTTGAGACAGGTCCCTATAGGAGGAATAAATGAGAATGGACAACCAGCTGGGTTAATGTGTATTTATAACCCATTTACCACTTCTGACTTGTACAACTGGAAACAGAATAACCCTGCCCACAGGGACGATGCAAAGTGTACAACTGATTTATTTGAATCTATTTTCACCACGCATCACCCCACATGGGCAGATGTCCAGAGCCTGCTTAACATACTCCTAATCTCTGAGGAGCATCACATTGTCCTGGAAAAGGCTCCAGAAGAAGCTGACCCCATGCATGTGGAAGACTTAAATAATCAGGTGAGAACTGGAGCTAATTTAGTCATCTCAGCCATCCCAACAATGGAGTTGAAGGTAAGATTCAACATTTTTGAGACTGCATCCTGGTTGGGCTTAGGAAAGAGATTCCCAAAACTAAAAGCCTGAACAAGGTTCAGAATATAAGACAGGAAACAGAGGAAAATCCTTCAACCTTCCTAGAAAGGATTATGGAAGCATATTGGAAATATACTGATACAGACCCAGAATATCCTGACAATTCAAGGTTAATTAACGTGGCCTTTGTTGGCCAGACTATGCCTGATATCCAGCAGAAGTTTCAGAATTTAGAGGGGTTCTCACTTTGCCCATATCTCATTTGATTAAAGTGGCTTATAAGGTCTTTATAAACTGTGAAAAGACCAAAGAATAGCAAAAGGGAAAAAGAAAGATATATGAAATAAAACAACAGGCAAAACTTTTGGCAACAGTTCTGACAGAAAACTCTGGGGGGGGTCCCCTCAACAGGGACCACTGCCCCAAAGAGGAAAAAGATTAAGAGGAAAAATTCCCTTAAAAAAGGACCAATGTGCCTAGTGCAAGGAGTTGGGTCCTTGGAGGAAAGATTATCCTAAGTTACAACAAGAGTGATGGGAAACCTACTGTACAATTGATGGGGCTGAATGTAGGAGATATGGAATGATGGGTCCCTAGGACTCTCCAGAATCCATGAGAATTATAGCCAGTGATTAATATCTCCCATCAGGAGCCCAGGGTAACCATAAAAATGGTAGAAACACTGAATGATTTCCTGACTGATACCAGTGCAACCTACTCAGTTTTAAACCTTAAATTGGCTAAGCTTGCTAAAGACTCAATGCTGGTGACTGGGGTATCCAGAGAACCCTCTCAAAAATATTTTCTCCAGCCACTGGATTGTGCTATTGGGGATTCTTTTTTTTTTTTTTTTTTGAGACAGAGTCTCACTCTCTTGCCTGGGGCGAGTGCCGTGGTGTCAGCCTAGCTCACAGCAACCTCAAACTCCTGGGCTCAAGCGATCCTCCTGCCTCAGCCTCCCGAGTAACTGGGACTACAGGCATGCGCCACCATGCCCGGCTAATTTTTTCTATATATATTTTTAGCTGTCCAATTAATTTCTTTCTATTTTTAGTAGAGACGGGGTCTCGCTCTTGCTCAGGCTGGTCTCGAACTCCTGAGCTCAGGACGATCCGCCTCGGTCTCCCAGAGTGCTAGGATTACAGGCATGAGCCACCGCGCCCAGCCGCTATTGGAGATTCTTTCCTTACACACAGCTTTCCGTATTTGCCTGAATGCCCTCTCCCATTGCTGGGTAGAGACCTTTTCTCTAAATTGCAGGCTCAAGTGACCTTTCAGAATAAACAAGTGCATATTGCAGTTCCCCCAGAACACGCCTGTGCCTTGCAAGCAGCTCTGCTTGCCCCTTCAGCTGTCCCTCAAGAGCTGCCCACTGAAGTCCTCAATCAAGTCAACCCTGAGGTATAGGCGACCAGACAACCGGAAAGGACACACATGGACCCTGTTCATATCAAGGTAAAACCGGGAATTTCTCCCCTTCAACTCAAGCAGTATCCATTAAAGCTTCAAGCTAGAGGGGACCTTCAACCCCTAGTTGTGGCCTTTTTAAAATATGATTTCTCTGGCCTTATCGATCTCCTTATGACATTCCCATTTTGCCAGTTTAAAAACTTGGAACTCAGGAATATTGGTTTGTTCAGTGTCTGAGAGCAAGAAACCAAATAGTGGAAGACATGCATCCTGCGGTACCTAATCCTTATACTCTTCTCACCACTCTATCTGGCAATTTTGCTTGGTCTTTCAGTGATAGACTTGAAAGATGCCTTCTTTTGCATTCTTCTTGCTCGTGAGTCACAAAAACTCTTTGCTTTTGAATGGGAGGATTTAAGAACTAAAACCAAATATCAGCACTGTTGGACTGTTCTCCCCCAGGGATTTAAAAATTCTCCAACCATCTTTGGAGAAATTCTAGCTAGAGATTTAAAAAAGATAATTTTAGAAAAGGGAGTGATTTTATAGTATGTAGACGACATTTTAATTGCAAGTGAGACTGAAGCTGAATCAAGACAACACGCTGTAATTGTATTGAATTTCTTAGCTGGCAAAGGATATAAAGCATCCCAGAAAAAGGCCCAAATCTCACTGCCCGTTGTCAAATACAAGGGATTTGAATTGTCTCAGGGGACTTAAAACCACCTCCCAGACTGGAGGGATGCTATAAACCAGGTAGCAGACCCCACCACTCACAAGCCGCTGTGAGGATTCCTGGATATGGCAGGGTTTTGTTGGATTTGGATTCCTAGCTTTGGCCTAACAGCCAAACCTCTCTATGCAGCCTTAAAAGGAGAGGAAAAAGAGCCCCTTACTTGGACAGGAGAATGTCAAAAGGCTTTCTCGACTATTAAAGCCACAAAAACTGGTGACTGCCCCTACACGGGGCCTCCTGGATTTGTGGAAGCCTTTTGATTTGTTCATCCAAGAAAGACAAGGAATTGGACTGAGGGTGTGAACCAAAACTTTGGAGGCTCATAAGTGTCCCATGGTCTATTTCTCTAAACAATCAGATGTAGTAGGGAAAGGATGGCCTACTTCTCTGACAGCAACTGCTCCTACTTGTGATATTTTACAAAAAGCTGGAAAGTTTATGCTTGGACAGCCGGTAACTGTTCATACTACACATTATGTGTTACTCCTACTAGAACAGAAGGGGGCTATTGGTTGATGGCTGGCTGGTTAGACAAATATCAAGCTACTCTGTTAGATAATCCTAATGAAATTTTAAAGACAGTGTCGACCTTGAATCCCACCATGTTGCTGCCTATGGCCTCTTACTCTCCAGTTCATTATTGCATTCAAGTCATTGACCAAGCATATTCTAGCCACCTGGATTTGACTGATCAGCCCTTGTCAGATCTGGATGAGGAATTCTTCACAGATGGGAGCAGCTTCATGGAACATGGACAATGCAAAGCTGGGTATGCTGTGGTTGCCAGCCAACAGGTAATTCAGGCACAAGCCCCACCCACTGGGATGTCCACCAAAAAGGTGGAATGGATTGCATTGACCAGAGTTCTATATCATGGGAAAAATAAGCATATCAATATATACAGATCTAAATATGCCTTTATGGTAGTACATGCTCATGGAGCTATTTGGAAGGAGAGAGGATATCTTACTTCTGAAAATAAAGGAATTAAATATGGGCCTCAGATTCTTAAATTATTAAAAGCAGCTTTACTGCCTAAGGAGGTAGCCTTCACACACTGCTGGAGACATCAGAAAACAGACACTCATATTACAAAAGGATGTGCTATGGCAGATTTAATGGCAAAAAGGGCAGACAGACAAATGAATTGTCAATTCACTCGAATTCCCTCTCTTCGATTAGATAAATATGATTCTCGATATTCTGAAAAGGATCTAGAAAGTTAACGAATGGGGATTCTCAAAATATAATGATCAAAATTGGCTCACAAACATGGAAGGGAAGGTCCTCCTTCCTGAAACTCTTGTCAGACCAGTGCTTGAACAGATTCATCAGAGTACCCATTTTGGATGAGATGCCACCCTACAACAGACACAGCCTCACATGGCTGGGCCCAGCTTACAGAGAACCATTCAAACAGTAGTCCAAATCTGCCCTATATGCTTGAAAAATAACCCCAAACCTCCTGCAGCCTCAAAGCCACCCCTAAAGGAAGTAACACAATGGAGAGGGAGTTTCCCAGGAGAAGACTGGCAGGTAGACTTTACCATGATGCCACGAGTCCCTGGAAATTTTCAATATTTGTTGGTCTTTGTTGACGCTTTTTCAGGATGGGTTGAAGTTTACCCCACCAGGACCGAATGGGTATCAGAAGTCACTAAGACCCTTTTAAAGGAACTTATTCATAGGTTTTTACTTCCTTCAACTCTCCAAAGTGATAATGGAGCAGTCTGTGTTGCCAAAATCACCCAAGAAGTATCAAGGATCTTAGAAATTGATTGTAAACTGAATTCATCATGCAAACCCCAGTCTTTGGGGAAAGCTGAACGGAGGCACCCCTACCAGAGACCCCAAGCCTCCAGGATTCATCACCTTCTGAGAGACTGGAGGAACAGTGGGCTTGTGAGCCCTTAGAGGACCTAAAATTACTCTTCCGCAAAAGAGATAAGTAACATGAAATTATGTACACTATGTCAGCTCCCAGAGGGAAAGGATAAACTTCCTTATACAGACTCTTGGTTTAAAAATTTAACACTAACATTACCTAGAAATGGTTCTATAAACCTTCAGACTAGAGCAGGTACTGTTTGTGCACCCCTTGGACATATATATATATATATTTTTGAACACTTCAAGAATTTGCGCATCATCCTTGTGCAGGGGCCATGCCAATCTTCTCTGTATCATTCCAATTTTAGCATATGTGCTGCTGAAGCGAGCATGCCCTTGGATATATTTTTGTCTGTGGAGGCAGGAAAGGAACTCCTTGGGCTTAATATTGCTTAAACAGCTGGTCAATGGAGGGCACTTGTTCATTAGGACTCCTCACAACTCTCTCTTCAATCCATAACATATCTGAAGTTGCTCATTGGACAGGTCCCCTAATATTGTTTTCATAGAAAACTAGGGGAATTTTAGATGGAGATTCCATCTGGGGAGCCCCAAAGCAGTACTCCCAGGAGACTTCCAGATGGAGACGACTAGTTCTTTGGGTACACTCTACTGCCTGGTGGGGAGTGGCAGCTCATCAACATGTGCTTCACAGCCTATCCATAACCTTGAAAATGACTGCTAATGACACTGCATTAGAAATAGCTGCTCAACAAAAATCTTTAAACTCTTTAGCTCAAGTGATTCTTGATAATTTCGATAATTGCATTGCTCTTGACTCCACTCCAAACAAATAATGATGTTCTCCCCTCAAGCATTATTCATTTCACCTTCAGAAAAATCCCCTGACCCTGTTGGTCGGGGAGGCAGAGTTGAGGTAATCCATACCTTCCCCTCCCAGTGGACATGTCCACTGAAATAAATCCTTTCTTCCTTGATAATCCTCATTGTCTCAGTATGTAGAGGACATTTCAGGTCATATGTAGCCCGGACCTGGGAACGTTTCCTTGTTGTTTTGTTCCGAGAACATGCCTGTGGGCTTGCACGCGAGCCGGGGCACCCAGACCCTGCAAACAGGAGGGGCTAGAGAGCTCAGAATGCAAACATCTCTCTGGAGACAAAACAACAAGGAATAGGACGTGCTGAGTTGGGACAGTGTGGAAACAAGGAAATTGTGGTGGGACAGTTGCCAAACAGGCTGTGTTAAAAATAAAGATGCTGCAGCAGGAAGGCACTGCAGTCTTGTACTGTCTTTGTGTGTGTACGTCTCTTTGTCTCTGTGTTCATTCCTCGTCCCTAGGCGGGCCACGACACAGTAATTGGCTGTCTCTGAGGCTGTCTGTGAGTGTTAATGAACCCTACCGAACCTCTCCCTCTAGAAGAGTTATGTTCTGTTACTCTCTAAGCCAACCGAACTCACTTAGAAATGTGGGAATAGGAATGGGAACCAACAACAAAGAATCTCTCTTGGGTGTTCCCTATCTTTTGGATGTCTTTATTTTTCCAGAGGGTTGATAAAAATGGTTTCAATACCAGGTAGCAGAGGCACAAAAAGAACAACCCCAAACCACTTAGAAAGGTGAATTTGGAGGCAGCATCCAAGAAAGCTGAGCCATGGCTCAGTGTGGTTGTTTAGAAGGCACAGAACATTCTCCACTGTCTGAATTGCAGGGCTGCCTGAAGCAACTGAGTGCTGAGGGTGCCAGTGCTAGGCTTGCATCACAGAGCACAGGAGTGTCACAAAGGAGTTCTGAGGGTGGGGGAGGGGACACCAGGAGGAGGGTGTGGCCCCACCCCCACCCATCATCCCTGCAGATCCCTCTGCCTTCCTGGGCCCTCTGGGTCACTCTGCCACCCCTTTTCCAACTTCACTCTTTCTTCATATCATATATTTGCCTCATTGAAATTTTCTGTTTGCTTCTTCTGTAACCCAGATACTACCTGAGTCCCCCTTTACTTTGTGGAGCCCTTAACTTGGACCTCAAAAGTCTGAAATACTACCTGGAATTTCTGCTTGAACCCAGACATTTATAGTCTCAGGATTACATATATCCTCAAATCCATGTTATCTACAGAATGTTTTTGCCTTACACTAACCCAGATATAAAACCTAAAGTTCTTTTACACCTATTTAGTTTTATGAATATTGAATGGCAAATTTTTTGTTTTAAGTCAGCCTTTACTGTTTTCAATCAGAGGGCCTGACTCAAATAATTAAAACTAATAATTCATTATTCAATATCCACAAAAGTAAAATAAGTATAAAATAAATGTATATAATTAAAACTTCAAGTGATTTTGGTGAAAGGGTGAATGAATGACCCAAAGGACACATCTCACACACAGGATATGTGGGAGCAACATGGCTGGTTTGTTCACCCGGGTATGGATGGGCTGAGTCTGAAAAGAGAGTCAGCACAGAGGGGGTTTACTGAGGGTTTTTATAAATGGGGATAGCTGACCCCCTGCCACCTACTCTGTTCAGTTTTTTGTTTCTGGGCCAAACTGGCAGGTGAAGAATTGCTCCCTGCTATGTGTAGCAGACTATGGTGGGCAGAACAGCTGTTTGTAGTAAATTTTTTTTTAAACAACCAACTCCTACTACCCCTTTGCCCTAGTCGCATCCATCCTTCTGCTCTGGCATTGTCCTTATCAGGAGAGCTAGGGAGGGATAGCCTTGGTCGGTATCAGGGAGGGAGGAATGCTGGCTGCAGCCATCAGATCTACAAAGTCCTGGGACTCCCCAGACTCCTGCAGCTATTGTTTTACAAGTCTAAGTTTTGTATTAACCACATTCTGTCCTATACAGACTTTTCTGGTTCCCACCTGGAATACACCCAACACTTGGGAGTAAATTTATAGCACTTGTTTTTCTGAAGTTAGTGAAGCTTAAACTGTACAAAGACTTTTGGGACATGCTCTATACACACACACACACACACACACACACACACACACACACACTCACACCCTTCACAAATCAGTCTAGTATTTTCAAATCTAGGAATCAATCTTTTCCTCCTTTTATTTTGATCTTTCATGCATTATATGGACCATGCTATTTCTAACCTTTCCTAAAATACAGATAGTCCCAGCCCTCTACATCAATTTTGTAACAGTTCTGGGACTCTCCCAAGCTAGGCATAGGTCACAGTGTGCTAAGCTTAGTGACTCCCTCAGTCCTTGGTGGCATGGTAGGACCTAGGAATGTCAAAGCCTTAGGGCAGAATCTATTCTTGAGCAGCCTCACCTGATTATCCTATGGACCATGGCAATGTGATCTTTTCCTAAGGATGCCTTGGCTCGTGCACATACACACACACTCACAAAACTTGAGAAGATCTGCTCTATATAATCACCCCTGCAAATGTCCAAATATCAACTAACATGTCATACTTTATTCAGGCTCTTCTTGTCAGGTTTAAATAATCCCAATATCCCTCCCACCCCTTTTCCTACACCTTCTTTTCTAAACTCTTTATCATCATGACAGGTGTCTTATGAATTGTCTCCTAACTTCTCAGGTCTTTTTTTTTTTTTTTTAATTTCCATCCAGATTCTAGAGCATTCTCATGTCTTTCTTAAACTGTGCAGCCCTTTACTCGACATCCATGAGCCAACACTGTTACTTTTTCTCTTTTGAAGGGACAAGACAGTCTTCAAGCCTGGCAAGATCTCCTTTCAATTATGCAGGAGTGGATAACCTGCCTTAAGGATAAAATCTGCCAAGGGATGCCACTTCCTCCTCTCTTTGATGTGCATCTTCAGTCAAGTTTCATTTAATAAATATTTATTTCTGGAAATTAGGAAATGCAAACATCTGTAATTTGGGGGTTCCAACATAATGTAGGGGGCTTGACCTCATAACGTAGTTTTAGCATTAAGTCCTACATAGTTCAAAAGCTTTACAAATGCAGAGAAGAGGTTTCCCACTCTGGCATTTAATTGTCAAGTGATCTCTGGAACAAATCAGATACAGTGGGTCACAACTGCTCAGACACATCATGCTCCTTAGCAAATAATTCCTGACTGTCTACCTTCCCTAATTTTTGATATAAATTAATGATTCTTTGAGAAGATGGTCAAAGAACAGCTTTTCTCTTTTAAAATATTAATAGCATTCCTTGGCTAGATATTTTTGCAAGCATGTGTGTGCCTAGAGGTAAAACCTACAAGAAGTTTCGATAAAAAGGTTTTTCCCCAAATGTTGATCAGATTCCTTTTCTGAACCTGGTAGAAGCTCCTTCAAAATTTAAAGGAACAAGAAACTAAAGGCACAACATTTGTAGGGTTTTTTTTGTACCACCACCAATAAACTCCATTGACATTGAGAGGCAGAGCTTCATAGCACTCATCCTTTCTACACTAGCATCAACTATAAATCATAAATTTGTTCATCTACTCTATAAAGAATTTTACTTCCAGCAATCTCAGTGGATTTTTATAACTACCCTGTGAGTTAAGCAGAGCTGCTATTATCGTGCCCATTTTATCAATGAATAAAGTGAAAGTTCAGAGAGAGTAAGTGACTTCTCTAGATTACACAGCAAGTGAGTAGCAGAGCCCTGACTGATAAATCTCCTACATTCTCAGTGCTTCTATTTTTGAACAATATTAACAAGTGATTTCTTAAAATACAAAGTTATGCCCTAGTCCTAAAATTAACATAGTTTTATAGCTAAGAATATTCACTTTGTCCATTAAATGCTGGCAAATTTGGGAAGTAAAGAGAAGTTATTTTAGGTACTCTATCACCTCTTAGCTAACTTTTCCTTTCCACTCTTTGCACTAGTATCTTTATACTAATAGTTTTTTCTTTCCCCCTTGTATGCTTTCAAGAACTATATTACATATGACTCCCAGTCGGGTATAATGAATAATAAAGGCTTAAAATGTCATCCCTCCTAGGAATACATTTCACACATTTTACACACATCTAACAGCTAATCCTTGTAAGAAGCTCTAGCCAGAGCACTCCAGGCAGCAATTGGGAGCTGGCAGAGGTGGCTTCTGAGAGAGTGGGGTCTTCTCACCATCATCGCATGACACCTCGCAACTGATTACATCACCCCACAGAAGTCTGGGCCTGGATTTCACGCTGCACTTTGTTATATCATCTCCAAGGAAGAATGTTTTCCAAAAGCTCTGTTAGAGTAATATGCTACTATTTGAAGAGACTAGGTATAGATTAGTTATTAGTTTAGGATTCTCATATGTCCTCAGTTTCCTAGGAAGTTTCCTCAGTGCTCACTCATTTGCATCCTGACCACTGTCCCTGGGAGAAGCCACTTGGAGACAGACAGCTATTTTCAGGGTCCCCAAAAACCTGAAGAAGAATAGATTCTGAGGCAAAAATCCTGTAAAACTACATTAAAACAGTAGCTGTAGAATGTCCTTCATACAGTCACATGACTAACATTTATTGAACTCTACTATGTAGTATTCCTAGTACTGCGGAAATATCAACAAAATAAGATGTTGCCTCTGCTCTCAGGTCATAGCTCAGGAAGTGAGACCTGCAAATGCTATAATAAAATGATACAAAAAACTACCAAAGAAGTTAGAATAATCCACCATGGGAAGATAGATAAAGGAGCAATTAATTCTTCTTCAAGGAGGGAGGGGAGAGAGGGGTCAAGGAATACTTCAGAGAGCAACTCTCTGAAGTTGGGCCTTGTGAGATATTAACAACCTCCCCCTTCTTCTCCTTCTCTTTTTCTTCTTTTTAATAGGCTTTATTTTTTAGAGCAGTTTTAGGCTCACAGCAAAAGTAAGTGGCGAGTACAGAGATTTCCCATATACCCCCATCCACACACAAGCACAGCCTCCCCCACCATCAGCATCCCAAACCAGAGTAGAGCGTTGTTATAAATGATGAACAAACATTGACACATTATCACCCAAAGTCCAGTTTACATTAAGGTTCACTCCTGGTGTTGCACATTCTATGGGATTTGACAAATAGAGTGACGTGTACCCACTATCATAGTATCCCACAGAATAGTTTTGCTGCCCTAAAAATCCTCTGTGCTCTGACTACTCATCCCTCCCTCCCCACTAAACCCCTAGCAATCACTGATATTTTTACTGTCTCCATAGTCTAGCCTTTTCCAGAGTGTCATACAGTGGGAATCACATAGTATGTAGCCTTTCAGATTGCCTTCTTTCTCTTAGTGGTATGCATTTAAGTTTCCTCTATGATTTTTTCATGATTTGGTAGCCCATTTCTCTTTAGCAGTGAATAATAAATATCCCATTGTCTGGATGCGCCACCATTTACTTACCTACTGAAGGACAGCTTGGTTGCTTCTAATTTTGGCAATTATGAATAAACCTGCTAAAAAAATTGTTTTCTAAAAAAACCTCCTTGTTGAGACATAATTCACTTACTCTACAATTCACCTATTAAAAGTGCAAAATTCAACAGCTTTTAGCACATTCACTATGTTGTACATCCATCACCACAATCAATTTTAGAACATTTTCATCACTCCAGAAAGAAATCCTGGTCTCCTTGGCCTTCGCCCTTCAATATTTGCATGACCCACATCCCTATTTCACCACTAATCTACTTTCTGTCTCTATGGATCTGTCAATTCTGGACATTTGATAAAAATAGAATCATAAATTTATCGCCTATTTGTGTCTGACTTCTTTCAGTTAGCATGCTTTCAAGGTTCATCTGTGTTGTAGCATGTATCAAACTTCATTCTCTTTTATAGCTGTGGAGAATGCTAGGATGCACAAAAAGATTGTGCTTTTTTTTATTACAGAGAAGGTCTTAATAAATAACTTTGTACAAATATCAGTTCATACACATTTGAATCCATCTGTAGGATAAATTTCAAGAAACAGAATCACTAGGTTAAAAGGCATGTGAATTTGTAACTTAAAGTTACAGCCAAAGTCACTCTTCATGGAGGGCCATTTATGCTCTCACAGGTAACAAGAGTGCCTGTTTCCCCGTAAACTCAACCACGTGATATATTATCAAATATATATTTTCTTTGCTAACCAATAGTTCAAAAATGATCATCTCAGTGAGACTTTAATTTGCATTCTATTGTGAATGAGATTAAACAATTTTTTCCCTGTATTGGAGCCACTTGTATTTCCTTTTGTATGAACTATCTAGTCATATTGTTTGCCCATTTTTCTGTTGGGTTGTTTGTTTCTTTCTTTAATTTAGATGCTCTTTTATATTAGAAAACTAGCCCTTTGTCTGTGAATTTAGTATCAAATGATTTTCCCTAAGTTCCATTGCCTTTTGACTTAGTTTACGGTAGCTTTTTCCTTGCAGAATTTTAAAAATTGAACTTATCAAGCTTTTTCTTTAGTGGTTCTTGAGCTTCTAGGGAATTATTAATACATTTAAGTTTCTCCAATGACTTATTCTATTATTTTGATAATGTTTTTTCATTTTAATCTTTAATTATCTGAGATCTTTCTTAGTTAGGGTGAATTATAGATTTAATTTCTTTTCTTTTTTTTAAGGTTCTCCTCTCATCTTACATTTTTTTCTTTTTTGGAGATAACTATCTAGTTGTCCTCCAACATGTATTGAATAGTCCACTCTCACTGGAGTGCTTTAAATATCACTTTGTCACATGGTAATTTCTGTATGTCATTGGATCTCTTTTTGGATTCCATTCAGCTCTATTGATATATTCTATTGAATATTCTATTGATATATTCCATTCAGCTCTATTGATATCCATACACTATTAATAGTTTCACACATATAATTACAGCTTTAATATAGGTTTTCTTCTCTGGTTTGTCTAGTTCCCTGTCATTTCTCTTCTTCATCAGATATGTTCTGACTTTTTAATTTTTCCATATGATCTTTAAAATCATCCTGTCTCTTTCTTAAAAATCCTTAGAATTTGGGAGGGCAGTGTTATAGATTAATTTACAAAGAATTTTAAGTTTTATGATGTTGGATTATCCTATTCTAGGTCAAGTTATGCCTTTTTATTTGTTAAAATCTTCTTTTGCTTCCTTTAGTAGTGAGTTAAAAGCTTTCTTAGATTTTGCACATTTCTTGTTAGGTTATTCCCAGGAATTCTTTCTTTTTTGTTGCTATCGTAAATAGATCTTTTCAAACTGCTTTCTGTTTGCATATATGAATTGATTTCTGAATGTTAGTTTCATGCTGGTCCACCTGAATTCACTTATTATTTGTAAAACTTTGTTTTTCTCTCAGGTTCTCATGTATTAATATATAATCATATCGTCTGGAAATAATTTATAAATTTACCACTTCTTTTCCCTGCAAAATCAATTTTTAATTAATTTAATAGACTTTTGAAGTCTACTTTTATGTAATAAACTTAGAGCTTAGCAATGTTTTTGACATATAATTGAAACACAATAAAATTCATCCTTTTAAAGTGTATAAGTCAGTGATTTTTAGTACAAGGTTGTGCAACCATCACCACTATCTAATTTCAGAACATTTTTATCACCACAAAGTAAGACTCCATAGCCATTAACAGTCACTCTCCATTTTTCCTTCCCCCTTACCTCTGGCAGCCACTGATCTATTACCTGTCTCTATGGATTTGCCTATTCTGGACATTTCATATAAATGGAATCGTACAATATGTGGCTTTTTGTGTACTGTTTCTTTCACTTAGCATAAAGTTTTTGATATTCATCCATGTTGTAGTAGAATATATCAGTACTTCATTCCTTATGCGGTTAAATAATACTCTATTTTATGGATATGTCACATTTAGTTTATCCATTCGTCAGTTGATAGACATTTGGGTTGTTTCCATTTTGGGGGTCTTATGGATCATGCTGCTAAAAACACTTGTATAGACGTTTTTGTGTGAACATATATTTTCAATTCTCTAAGGTATATACCTAGGAGTAAAACTACTCATCATAGAGCAACTCTAGGTTTAACTTTTTAAGGAAATCCAAAACTGTTTTCCACAACAGCTACACCATTTTATATTCCCACCAGCAATCAATGAGAGTTCCTATTTCTCCACATTCTCACCAACATTTGTTACTGTCCTTGTAAAAGTTATTATAACCAACATAGTGGGTGTGAGGTAGTATCTCATTTTAGTTTTGATTTGCCGTTCCCTAATAATCAGTGGCATTGAGCATCTTTTCATGAGCCTATAGGTCATTTGTATATCTTCTTTGGAGAAATGCCTGTTTAAATCCTTCATCCAGTTTTCAGTTGGGTTGTCTTCTATTGTTGAGGTGGTAGGGTGCTTTATATTTTCTAGATACAATTTACTTATCAGATATATGACTTGCAAATACATTATCCCATTCTATAAGTTGTCTTTTTACTTTCTGAGTAATGTCTTTTGAAGCACAAAAGTGTTTAATTTTGATGAAGTCTAATTTATTTATTTTTCTTTTGTTGTCTGTGCTTTTGGTGTCATCTCTAAAAAATCATTCTCTAATCCAAGGTTACAAAGATTTATATCTATGTGTTCTTCTAAGAGTTTTATAATTTTAGCTCTTATGTTCACGTCTTGATCCATTTTGAGTTAATTTTTGTATATAGTATATGGTACTCAGGTTCCAAATTTATTCTTTCTCATGTAGATATCCAGTTGTCCAGAACCACTTGTTGAAAGATTATTCTTTCCCCTGTTGAATTGTCTTGACACCCTTGTTGAAAATCAATTGATATAAGCATATGGGTTTATTTCTGGACTCTCAATTCATTCTCAACTATATGTCTATCCTTATGCCAGTACCACAGTCTTGATTACTATAGCTTTAAAGGAAGTTTTGAAATGAGGAAGTGTGAGTCCTCGAACTTTGAACTTCTTTTTTTCAAGATTGTTTTGGCTATTTAGGGCCCCTTGCAATTCTATATCAATTTGGGGATCAGCTTTTCCATTTCTACAAAATAAAGCTATTGGAATTTTGACACAGATTGTGTTGACTCTGTAGATTAATTTGGGAAGTACTGATACCTTAACAATATTAGGTATTCCAAGACATGAACACAGATGTCTTTTTAATTAGGTAGTCCTCTTTAATCTCTTCCAATGCTTTTTTTTTTTTGGTATGAGTCATCATTTCTTTTGTTAAATTTATTCCAAAATATTTATTCTTTTTGATGCTGTTATAAATGGAATTGTTTTCTTAATTTCATTTTTTGATTGCTCATTGTTACTATATAGAAAAACAATTGATTTTTGTATATCAATCTTGTATTCCTACATTTTGAACTTGTTTATTAGCCCTAATGGATTTTTTGTGGATTTTTTAGGGTTTTCTACATATAAGATTATATCATCTGCAAATAGAGGTAGTTTTGCTTCTTCTTTTCCAATCTAGATGCCTTTTATTTCATTTTCTTGCCTAATTGCCTTGGCTAGAACCTCCAGTATAATGTGGAATAGAAGTGGTGAGAGCAGCCATTGTTGTCTTATTTCTAATAATTTTTAACTTCTAATTTCCCCCCACATATAAAGATGATTGCATTGGATAGGTAAATATTAGTGGTAATAGTAGCCATCGTTAGTTTGTTTATTTGTTTTTAGAGACAGGGTGTTATTATTAAAACAGAACTCCCGGGCTCAAGTGATCCTCTCATCTCAGCCTCTTCGGGAGCTAGGACTGTGGGTGTATGCCACCACACTTGGTGTATTTTAAGCCTTTTGTTAATGAGAATGCTTCTAATATTTTCCTTTGAACATAAGCTGCCTTGGGGTTAAAACAGATTTATGTTAAGGAAGTGCGTTTTATGCTTATTCCTTTATGAACGTTTAAACATCTACTTTTAAAAGGAGGTGTTTAAAGTTTTTATCACATTATCTTTCAAAGTCTGTAGAGTTCATCTTCCTTGGATCTATTCATAAAACAGATGTCCTAGTATTTAATCATCCTTGTATTTCTGAAATAAACTCTATTTTTGTCATGTTATTATTTTAAGGTATTACAGGATTCTTTTTCTTAATACTTAGTACTATTTCATCAATATTTATAAGTGAGATTAGAGTGCAGTTTTTTTTTCTATACCTTGTCAGAATTAGTATCAAAAAAATATTCTTGGTTCATGGAAAGAATTGGGAAGGTTTCTTTCTTTCTCTACGTGCTAGAAAAGCTTAAATAGCTTTGGAATTATCTGTTCCTTAAAGGTACAGCATAACCACCTATGAAAATATCTGGACCTAGCGCTTTTTTTGTGGGATAGCTCTTTGTATTTTCTTTTATGGTATTATAATTGGTTTATTTAGATTTTCTATTTCATTTGAGATCAGTTTTGATAACTTATACATTCTTCAAAAAGAATACATTTTATCTAGAATTTTCAAATTGAGTCAAGTATATTTTTGCTTTTTTTCCTAATTAACTTAGTTAAAAATCTTTTCTTTTTTTCCAAGAAACCAGCTCTTGGATTACTTATTTAATTCCACCATCTTTTTTTCCCTAATTAAGTAGTTTCTTTTTCTTTCTTTTTTTTTTTTTTTTTTTTGAGACAGAGTCTCACTCTGTTGCCCAGGCTAGAGTGCCATGGTGTCAGCCTAGCTCACAGCAACCTCAAACTCCTGGGCTCAAGCAATCCTCCTGCCTCAGCCTCCCAAGTAGCTGGGACTACAAGCATGCGCCACCATGCCCAGATAATTTTCTCTATGTATTTTTAGTTGTCCAGCTAATTTCCTTCTGTTTTTTTTTTTAGTAGTGGGGTCTCGCTCTTGCTCAGGCTGGTCTCAAACTTCTGAGTTCAAATGATCCACCGTCTCGGCCTCCCAGAGTGCTAGGATTACAGGCATGAGCCACTGCACCCGGCCTAATTAAGTAGTTTCTATTTTTGTCTTTCTAATTTCTTCTGTCTGCTTCCCTGGCTTTGTTTTGCTGATCTTTGACTTCATTTGGATGCTTACTTTGTTTGTTTTTATTCCTTCTTATTAATTAATATAGTGAAATGTTCCAGCTGCTTTATGATTTGTCCATCCATGGATATGACCTAGTTTGGAATATTTGTAGAGCCAGATTCTGGGATATGTTTGTGTCAACATGACCTGGAATATATGCAATTTATGTCTGCTTAAAAACCAATATCATTTAAGTGGGCAAGGACAGCTAGGTCCCAAAGTGTATGCAATCTTTCTGCACTGTGATTCGTTTGCTCCATCTCAGACCCAAACTCAATCCCATGTGCCTCACCACAAACTAAAACTTGCTGCCTTGTCCTTCCTGTTTTCTTCTGCTTTTTTGACCTAGTTCATTAAGTTCAAGACTCCTTCTCACAATTTGAGTACACCCCTTCCCCTTTCTACAGCCACCTGTCTCACAGTTTCTGCATATAAAAGTTTTGCTCTCCCACCCTTCCCTGAGATGTTTCTGTCTTAGGTTTTGAGTGTCTCTCTACTGCCATAGTCTCCCTTAATAAAATCATGCCTTGCTAAGGTCCAGACTAGCATTTTTGCTTTGACACAAGAAGAGTTTGAAAGACACTTTGATTCCTAGAACTCCATTGATTTTTGGATTATAATTTTGCTGCTAGTGACTTTTGCATATTAAAAATAGTATAAAATTTTTACTTATGCAGTTGGTTTTTGGAACCCCACAGTATAATCCCTAGCTACTTTAAACAAATCCAGGTCAATTAGGGGGTTGAGTGGGGGTAAACTCACAACTAAAGGATACGGTGAGCATGGTAGAGGGGAAGGGCATGCTTCTAACCCTCGTTTGGGTGAGGCAAAGACATGAAATGTAACCAAAATGTTTGTACCCTCATAATACTGAAGTGGAAGATTGGAAAATTCCACTAAAGTGGAATTTTTAGAAATTCCACTACCGGGCTTTCTCCCCTGCGATCCTTACCTGCCCCTCCTCACCTGCGACCTTGCCCTCATAAATCACCTGTAGCAATTAGTGTACCAGGCTGTGAAGTAGCTTAGGACTCTGCCTCACTAAAGTGAACCCTGTTGTGACCATGCCCCTCCTCCTCTCCTGCTCTGTGACCTTTCCCCTCATAAATCACCTGTAGCAATTAGTGTACCAGGCTGTAAAGTGGCTCAGGACCCTGCCTCACTAAAGTTAACCCTGTTATAGCCGTGCCTCTCCTCCTTAAGCAGAGTGTATAAAAGACTGCAATGCTCTTTGTCTGGTGCTCAGAATTTGGGGAGAGCAAATTCCCCTCTGGGCCAAAATTGCCGGCCGGCACATAAAACCTGTTTTTGCCAAATTTCTGAGTGTGTCTCTTGGTCTATTCCTGGTCAGCCCTGCGGTAACAATACCCTGAAATAAAAAAAATAAAAAAAAACAAAAAAACAAATCCAGGTCAATACACCTGATATTGTGGCACATTATAAAAGTATTTATTTTTTAATGTTTTGCTTTGTTTCTTAATGTGACTTTTATTGTGAAGTTCTGCATTTATAATTTGATATAATATTCTTTAAGGTAAGTGTAGAAGAGAATTTCAGAAAATTTCTTTCATTGCTCAGAACTTGTAATAGAAGTATTTAAGCTACAATGTTTTTTCTCTGAACACAGCTTCAGCAGTATCATATAGGTTTCCTATGTAATGTTTTTATTATCATTACTTTCTAGATAGTCTGCAATTCCATTTGGATTTTTCTCTTGGGACCAAGAGCTATTTAATCCAAGATGTTTTATTTCCAAGTTTTGGTTCCTTGTTATGTTATGGCCTTCTAGTTTTACTTCATTACTACTGGAGAAGGTTGTCTGTACTGTTTTATCTTTTTGAAATTTATTGAGGTTTCCTTTTTGATTGGGAATATAAAAAGATGTGATGTATTCTCTGTTTTCAGAATCACAGAATTTAACATATATCAATCAGCTCTACCTTATTAATTATAAGCCCACTATCTCCTTATTTGTATTTTGTATATTTTATTTGTCATGAACAGAGGGGGTGAATTAAAGTATCCTGCCACTAATGTGTGTGTAGACCTTAACTTTTGCTTTAAGAACTATGCTCACACTGATACCAGGTTATTTGTAAGTAAATATTCATAACTATTATTTCTGTGAATTACAATCTTTAGGACATAAAGTATCCCTATCTTATTTAATACTTTTTCCCCCAAACTCAATCATATTTGCAATTAAGATCATGACCACTTTTGTTTGCACTAGCCTAGTACAGGTTTGCCCCTTTATTTATATATAATACATATATTTTCATTTCATTTTTCATCCTTCTGAATCTCTTAGTTTTAGGTTTCTCTTTGTACAGTGTTGAATTATTGTTGATCTGTGGTCCTATCTGACTTTTTTCTTTTTTACTGGATGAATTAAACTCACTTATAATTATTACAATTATATACTTTTTTATACGAAAGATGTGTTTGGTCATGATTATGACATGTTATTTTGTTATAGTAAGTGTTACAGTGGGTGGTTCCGAGGACAAACCGAGTGGCACATGGAGAGACAGAGAATCAAGGTTTATTTGCCAGTGGGCTCGGAGAGGTCTCACCACCAAATTTTGAGCCCCATCTACTGGGTTTTTTCCACTTTTATTAGGTTGGGGTGCTCTGAGGGGTGGGGTCTCAGGTGGCCGAGCCAGGTAGTAGGTTAGTATTAGGTTGATGAGGGTCTTCCAAGGGGAGGGGTCTCAGGTGGCTGATGTGCCAGGTAATACATGGGGGTCTTCCTTATCATCCCCACTTTGATGTCCTTATATGTCCATTATAGGGCATTATTTCCCAGTGCGTGATAGCCTCCTAAGGCTGTTATGTGAGCTGTTGCTCTCCGTGTTATAGTTGTCTCTATGAATTTTAGAATCATGCTCAGTGACAAGGAGGAGAATGGTTATTAGTGGCCCGGCCAGAGGTAACAGTCATAAAGTCCATTGTCCTAAGTTGAAACCCCAGGTTTGTTTTAATTTTTTGGGTTTTTTCTGGACTTTTTTTTAACTCCCTGACTTTTGTGGTTATTACCCCTGTCTGGTTTATATAGTGGTAGTACTCTTCCCCTAGGAATATATAGGCTCCCCCCTTTTTGTAGTGAGTAGGCCTAAGGCTAGTCTGTCAGGTTATTGTTGTTAGTGAGTTTAGTTGACTCTGGAGGGACAGTAGGGAATCTGTTACTTGTTTCATGTCTTCATTTAGTTTTTGGGATAACTTGTGGTAGATGCCCAGGGATGTTTCTAGGCCTGCTATTCCTGCTCCTATCCCAGCAGTAATTTTTTCCCTATGAGGGATGATGTTAGTAAGGCCTGTCTCTTTTGAGTGTTTGGGTGGGAGCTTAGTGTAGCTTCCAGTTGTTGGGTTTTAAAGATAGAAATATCTGGGGTGAGGAAGACCTGGATGTAGGTCCTGGTCCAGTTTCCTGGGAGGTAGAGGTAGCCAATGTCTCTATAAAGAAAGAATATGTCATCTTGGGAGTAGGTGGCAGTGGCATTATTGGGTAAGGTTTGTTTACTTGTGTAGAGTTTACCCGGCATGAATCCCAATATTTTATTTTCTCCTGTATTAGTAATGTAAGTGATATTTTAGGTGGGAAGTTATGGCTAAGTGGACATTGTATGTTGCTGGGACCACCAGGGATGTTTTTTGGGGGGTCTGGGATCAAGATGTTGGAGTTTTAGCCTGGAGGCACAGGGACCCTAATATAGACTTGTTTCTGAAGGCGTCAACAGACCCAGTATGAAGTATGGTTGGGTAGGGCCTGGAGGGTCATGTTAAGGAACCGGGTTATTAGGGGAGAGGTTTCTAGGGAGTTAGTGATCTTTTGTATGTTAGTAAGATCTGGCCTCTTATAAGTTGACTCTGTTATTGAGGCTATCTTTTTTTTTTTTTTTTTTTTTGAGACAGAGTCTCACTCTTTTGCCTGGGCTAGAGTGAGTGCCGTGGCATCAGCCTAGCTCACAGCAACCTCACACTTCTGGGCTCAAGCGATCCTTCTGCCTCAGCCTCCCAAGTAGCTGGGACTACAGGCATGTGCCACCATGCCCGGCTAATTTTTTCTATATATTTTTAGTTGTCCGAATAATTTCTTTCTATTTTTAGATAGAGACGGGGTCTCGCTCTTGCTCAGGCTGGTTTCAAACTCCTGAGCTCAAACAATCCACCAGCCTCGGCCTCCCAGAGTGCTAGGATTACAGGCGTGAGCCCCGCGCCCGGCCGAGGCTATCTTAATAAGTTGAGTCTGCGTCTTTGAGCTGTTGGATTTTAGTCTGGTCTTGGACTCTTCTCCCATTAGACATTTCCCAGTGGGTGTAGTAAGTTTAATAAGTTGGTTTGTCTCTTGGGGCTGTATAGGTTTGAATATCACCTGTAATGGTGCCAGTCCAGTATTTTTTGTTTCCCCACTGTGGCATACCTGAGCCTGACTATAACATGTCTTTGACACGTAGGTGTGGACTGTGAAATCTCCCGTGGTCTAGAAGTCTCGAGTAATCTCGTTAGTGGAGGTAATCTAAGTCCTAGTATAATAAGTCTTAGGGCAGGCTTTCTCTGCCATAGTTGTTAGGAGAGTGCTCCAACCAGGAGGAGGGTAGGGACTGAGTCAGGAGCAGACATCCTGTAATGAGTCAAAATATCACAGTTAGAGATGCCCTCTGTAGTTTAGTCTACTTTCCCAGAGTTATTGAGAAGAGTTTAATTTTTAGTAAGGTTATTATAACCCCAATGAGGGCCAGGGCTAGTGGTCCCATTTACTCCTGTTTAGTCCTGGGTGTGGCTGTCCTCATTGGGAGATGGTTAAGCTGGATTTTTAGTGGGTTCTGCTGGTCCCGACATGTAGTTCAGAGATCAGTTTTGTTATCTGGTTTAGTCTTTTTTACCTGGGAGTGATGGATCTATGGAGTGATACCTATAATTTTAACAGTAGTGATACCCATGATTTTAACAGTAACTAGTATTGTAGTATGGGGGTCCTTTTAGGTGGGCTATAAGGGTGTTTTTTAGTCTTTTATCTAGACTGGATTCCCAGGCTGGTGGGGGTGGACAGGGAGACCTAGGGAGATAGAGTTTTGTTTTTTTTTTTAGGATATCTATCTAGGGTAATTGTGTTTTTTGACATAGTTTCGCTAGAGTGGTCTTGAGGGTCCAGTTTATGTGTTCTACTTTCCCTGAGTTTTGTGGCCTATAGGCTGTATGTAGTTTTTATTTGATTCCTAGTGCCTTGGTGAGGGTTTGTATGACCTCCGCGGTGAAGCTTGGTCCATTGTCACTGTCAAAGGAGAGTGGCAGGCCAGGTGCTGTGGCTCATGCCTGTAATCCTACCACTCTGGGAGGCCGAGGCGGGTGGATCGCTCAAGGTCAGGAGTTCGAGACCAGCCTGAGCAAGAGCGAGACCCCATCTCTACTAAAAATAGAAAGAAACTATTTGGACAACTAAAAATCTATATAGAAAAAATTAGCCAGGCATGGTGGCGCATGCCTGTAGTCCCAGCTACTCGGGAGGCTGAGGCAGTAGGATTGCTCGAGCCCAGGAGCTCGAGGTTGCTGTGAGCTAGGCTGACGCCACGGCACTCTACTCCAGGCAACAGAGTGAGACTCCATCTCAAAAAAAAAAAAAAAAAAAGGAGAGTGGCAGACCGTACCTGGGGATGATTTCTCTTAATAGAACCTTTGTCACTTCCCTAGCCTTTTCGGTCAAGGTAGGGACTGCCTCAACCTCGCCTGAGAAGGTGTATATCACTACCAGCAGGTATTTATAGTCCTGACATGGTTTTATTTTTGTGAAATTAATTCTCACATCCTCGAACGGAGGGGTTCCGGTGTACTGAATTCCTGGGGCGGGTCTCAGCCTGACTGCTGCATTGTTTTTAGCACAGGTCTGGCAGCAGGCGCTGACTTCTGTAGCGATGGACAGAAGTTTGGTGATGTAGTAGTACCGGGCAAGTAGCTGCATGAGGGCTGTTTTCCCTAAGCAAGTCAGGTTGTGATGTTGGGAGACAATGGAGTATGTTAGTTTACTGGGGATAAAGATGTTATGGTTCCATAGGTGTCACCACCCATCTGTGTCCTCTCCTGCTCTACCCACTGGTTCTCTTTTGGGGTATATTTTGGTTCCTTGGGCCACTTGGGTGTGAACAAGATTTGGCACTGGGTTGGAGTGTTGTCCTTTGAATATCCTCGGCTGGCTGCATTTTTGGCTGTTTGGTCTGTCAGGCAGTTGCTGGTGGCAATTGGATCTGCGTCCGTTTGGTGTCCTCGACAGTGGATGACCACAATTTTTTTGGGCTCCCAAACTGCCTCTAGCAGTTGGAGGATTTTGTCCCTATTTTTGATCTCCTTTCCACCTGCAGTCAGCAGTCCCCTCTCTCTGTATATTGCCCCGTGGATATGTATTGTGGCAAAGGCATACTTATAGTCTGGGTATATGTTTGTCTTCTTGGGCATGTCCGAGGGCTTGGAAGAGGGCCCATAGCCCCGTCCTTTGTGCCAACCACCCTTGGGGCAAGGGAGTTGACATGATGACCTCACTGACTGTGGTGACTGTGAAGCCCGTCAGTTATTTCCCGTCTGGGTAAAACTACTGCCAGCGGTGTCGAGTTCCTAAGTCCAGTGCTGGTAGAGGACTATCTTTCAGACACTGTAATCTCCTGTGAAACCTTTCTTAAAGTTCTTTAACACGTATTTAAGGACTGTAGGCTTAGATTCTACGCTACCCATCCTAGACCCTTGAATGGTGTCGCACCTTAACAAAGGCAGGGGTGGGGGGTGGGGAGGTTCTCTCAGGTGTCCGCCTGGCTGCGTCCCTCGTGGGAACTTAGGCACATCTTGGCTAAGGTGTGCCGGTATAAACCCCAGGCCTTGTGGCTCCCTTTAGGGAGTGAATCACCGTTACGCCATACGCCGCCGCCACAGAACCGCAGGTGAGGACCCACTCAGGTTCCGTCCGTAGCCGTGGAACCACAAACAGTCACTCTTCACTCATTCATTCAGACAGGCAGAGGTTACACATTCCCACCCTGGGAATTCCCTGCACTCAGGAGGTGATTAAGCTCTTCTGTCCTCTGATGGGCCTGACTCGGACAGGTACCGGGATCTTACCTGGTCTGATGCCTCCAGACTTGATTTGACTTGTCCGTCCCTCCGGCGTGTCCTGGCGAGTTCAGGACCCCGAAGCTGGCGGGAGCTCCCAAGGAGCGAAAATATTCCTCAAAATGGCGGTCGGCGCCAGTTGGTTTCTGTTGCTGAGGTCCCACTCATCGCTGCACCCGGCCCTGAACTGGGGGCTTCAAGTGGCCAGCAAGGTCGATTTCCTGGTCAGGGAACCAAATTGTTACAGCAAGTGTTACAGTGGGTGGTTCCAAGGACAAACTGAGCAGTACACGGACAGTTGGAGAATCAAGGTTTATTCGCTGGCAGGCTCAGAGGGATCTCGCCACCAAATTTCAGCCCCATCTACCGGATTTTTTCCACTTTTATTAGGTTGGGGTGGTCCGAGTGGTGGGGTCTCAGGTGGCTGAGCCAGATAATAGATTAATATTAGGTTAATAAGGGTCATCCAAGCGGTGGGGTCTCAGGTGACGGATAAGCCAGGTAATAAATAAAAATCTTCCTTATCAATTGCAAGTTATGATTCATGTTTTCAAGGTTAAAAATAATTTCCTGCATGAGATTTTGCTTTGTTGCATATGCATTTCTTCTGATAATCTTGAATGTTTGCATTTTGTTGTCTACTGGCTAATCTTCTTTAGCCAGTATTATCTATGCCCTATGCTGAACAATAATCAATTAGTAGTTTTCCTCTTCCACCTCCCTTTCTCTCCACAATCTCCTAATTTTAGTTAATTATGTTTCTTAATGTTTATCTTTGTTCTGTTTAATAAAAAGAATTTCCATATTGGTTTTAGTTTTACTCCTACTTACCCACAGTCCTTATGCTGCTGTCTACCTTATACTTTCTGGTTATCTCTGGTTTGATAAAATTTGTTCACTGGCAGATTCCTCAAGAGGTTAGTAGAAATAATACCCTTAAGATGTTGTATTTTCAAAACTGTTTGCCTTTACATTTAAGCAACAGTTTGACTGAATACAAAATTCCTGGGTCCATCTCTTTTCTTCAGGATTTTGTTGGTATTTACCTACATTGTCTCATAAGAACAATGTGGAGAAAGCTGAAGTCAGCCTATGCAGTCCTTGTTATAAGTGATTTCTTCTTTTTGGCCGTCAATTCCTATAATTTTATCAGGACATATACTGGTCTTGACCACTGGAATCTTTTTTTTTTTTTTTTTTTTAATAATACGTGCCATCTTACATATCTAGACTCTTTTCCTTTTTTTTTTTTTGCAATTTTTCTTGAATTATATTTTTAATTTTTTTCCTATTCCCTTATTTTTTTTCTTCTTTGCTTTCACAATATGTGTACTTTTATGCTGTTCATCCGTTCTGGAAAATTCATAGCCATCATTTCTTTACATATTCCCTCTCTTCCTTTCTCATTCTTTAAGTGGAACTCTAAGTGCATGTTTTATCTTCTCATCCTATCTTCCATATCTTTTACCTTTTTAAAACATCTTCCATTTACTTATGTCTGTTTACCATGTTCTGGATCAGTTCTTCAGATATATTTCCTGGTTCATGAATTCTCACTTGAGTTATCTGATGTGCTAGTTAATCCCTCCACTGAGTTCTTCCCACCAGCACCTCTGCCCCCATTATATATTTAATTTCTGGTTCCTTTTGGATTATTTCCAAAATATTCCTATTCATTCCTGAGTGTTTCTACTTTAATGCTCACTTTTTAAATCATATGCCTTATTTCTTTAAATACTTCATGTATACCTGTTTAATGTTGTGTATATGTAATTTTAATACTTGAAATCTTTGGGGAATCTAAATCCATTGTTTTTTGTTTCTGCAGACTCTCACTCATGGTGATCGCCTTCTTGTAGGTTTGGTAATCTTGTCTGTGAGTTCATTTCTTCATCATAATCCATGAGATTCCTCTGGGCCAAACTTGGAAAGTTCTTCTCTATACAAGGTTTGTTTGTATTCCTGTCAGTAACTAGGACCACATCAACCCTCCTCAGGGTTTTTGGCTCAGAGTGTCTGGGCTCAGCTTTTCCACATGGCTGCCTTTCCAAGGTTTGGTATTCTTAATTGTGTTGCTATAGAAATACTTCCTCAGGCCAACACTGCTCTCTTCCTGGCTTCCTGCCTATCTTGGCAGCTCCTGCCACTCTGGTTCTCTATTGTTTTCTGAGCCAGCCAGAATTTTGCTCAGGACTCAGTGTTTTGTGTGTGAGTTTGTTTGACCTTTACTTCTCCCCAATAAATATAGGCTGTTAGGGGAATTTCCACAATGCAAAGTCTCTCTTGTCCCCACTGTCGCAGATACAGATTATTTACTGCAAATACAATTTATCTACGTGATGCATGTGCTGCCCCTTCTCTGCTTCTTAGAACCAGATGGGGTCCAGGGGAGCTCCTGCAACCAGCCTGTGAATTTTATTCCTGTCTTCGAAACAAGAAATTTAAACTCTACACAAGAGATTTAAACCTTTAAACTTCAAAATGTATATTTTGCTACTTTACCCTAACTTTGACTCAAAGCCAATCCCAAACCCTAAATCTAATAAAATATTTCTAAAATCTACACCCTTAACATTCACCCATACTCAACCCCTCCACTTATTTTGTAATTTAGGAATGTGTCTTGTACTTTCTTTTCCTTATTCTGCTTCTTCCTTTTGGGCGATTACCTCCCCAAAAAGGAAAAATGGTAACTTTCCCACATTCAAATCTTAAGTCCTGCTACATTCTTAGTGATAAACTCATATTTTTTTTTTTTCTTGAGACCGAGCCTCACTCTGTTGCCCTGAGTAGAGTGCCGTGGCATCGGCCTAGCTCACAGCAACCTCGAACTCCTGGACTCAAGCAATCCTACTGCCTCAGCCTCCCGAGTAGCTGGGACTACAGGCATGTGCCACCATGCCCGGCTAATTTTTTCTGTATTTTCAGTTGTCCAGCTAATTTCTTTCTATTTTTAGTAGAGACAGGGTCTCGCTCTTGCTCAGGCTGGTCTCCAACTCCTGACTTTGAGCGATCCTCCTGCCTTGGCCTCCCAGAGTGGTAGGATTACAGGCGTGAGCCACCGCGCCTGGCCGATAACCTCATTTTTGAAGATACTGTGCTTCTTGAATTATCTCTGTATTTTGAAGATACATGTACTTGAAAAACTGTTTGGCAACGTGTCTCCACTAACATTCAGTTACCAGGTGAAACTCATCTTGGTTTAAAATATTTTCACAACACTTTGATCTTTTGTGTGGTTACCATTGTGTGGCTTTATGTCTCCAATGTTAAAAAAAAAATGTTATCAAGAACTTTGAAAGTGTTTCACTAAAGCAAAACATAGTAAGGAAAATAATAACATGAAAATTAAAGTTCAGAATGTCATAAATATAAATTTCATAGAAAAAAGTGAAAAAGAAAAATATGAATAGAAGTGTGAAAGTGATTATCTGAAAATTAGCAACCCAGCTATTCTTTTTTCACACTGTGTTATCTTTTAAGGAACTATCAAGGCCGGGCGCGGTGGCTCACGCTTGTAATCCTAGCACTCTGGGAGGCCAAGGTGGAAGGATTGCTCAAGGTCAGGAGTTCGAGACCAGCCTGAGCAAGAGTGAGACCCTGTCTCTATCATTAAAAAAAAAAAAAAAAAGAAACTATTGAGTTTTGGCATTAAAGTTAATGATGCTTTCATTTTGATTTCTAATAAAACATTGTGACCTCTGGCAAACCAATTAAATTTTTCATCACTAAAACAAAACAGTATAGTACAAAATTAAATAGTTCTTTTGCTGAAGTCAGAAAGAAGCTGAAACTACAGATGTTTATTCAGATTTGCACTCCTTATATACTAAAATGTGTAGTTCTCACTATTGTCAAAAGGTTTGTGAAAACCAGCTGGGAAGTTATTGAAAATACACTCAGAGAGAAAGCAAAACAAGCTACTGGCAAAATTAAATCGTCAGGTTACTCGTTTGACATTGTGTTAACTTCAATAGCTTTCGCTGTGAGAGAGGAATTACTATTCTGCGTGCAGGCTAGCAAATACCCTGCTCAGAATTGAATGGAGCCACTCACACCTGCTTCTGCCACAAACATGTCCTATCAAAGGCGCCAACCATCTTCATCTTGCCAAATCTAACGATTAGTCCTCTGTCCAAATCATCATTAATCCCTTAGTAGTAGCTGACCACACTTTCCTTTTTGAAACATTTTCTTCTCTAAGCTTTCCTGAAACCACAATCTGTTTCCCTCCTTCATCACTAGCTGCTTCTTCTCATCGTCTTGTTAGTACCTACCTCTTTCTGTGCCTGTCTTCTAAATGTTAGGACTTTCTAGAGCTGGGTCCTTGATGCTCTCCTCTTTTTTTGTCTACACTCTTTCCCCATGTAATCTCAACCAGTCCCATGGCTTCATGACAACTATATACTACAGATTCCCAGATGGATACCTACAGCCCTGTTTCTTCCCTGAACTCCAGATACATATACCAATTTTTTTTAATTTCAGCATATTATGGGGGTACAGATGTTTAGGTTACATATGTTGCCCTTGCCCCCCTCCCGCTCAAGTCCATGCTTCAAGCATGTCCATCCCTTGGATCATATACCAATTTTTTTATTATCATTTTTTTAGACACTGGGTCTTACTATGTTGTCCAGGCTTGAGTGCAGTGGCTAATCATGGGCATAATCATAGGGCAGTCCAGCCTTGAACTCCTGGGCTCTAGCAATCCTCCTGCCTCAGCCTCCCAAGTAGCTGGGACTACAGGTGTGTGCCACCATGCCTGGCTCCAATTGCCTTTTGACTTCTCCACTTGGATGTTTAAAATGCTTCTCAAATTTAACATATCCTAAAGATAATTTTATTTTTCTGCCCCTCCCCCCCAAAAAACTTTGCTCCTTCTGCATTTGTTACTGTCTTAGTTAATAATACCACCATCCATCCTGTTGCTTCAGCCAAAAATCCGTGGAACATCCTAATTGGTCTTCCTGATTTGTTCTTTGTTTCACTACAACTTATTCTCCACAGACAGGGTACTCTAAACAGTATCCAAAACTATTATCTCCTATTTATACTCTTCAATCTATGAAATATATTTACAGAACAATATATAAAATGTATTATAAAGTAAATGTCCATGTATCCACACACAAAGGTTGAGAAATGGATCACAATATACAAAAGAATGGTGCTGGACTCTCTACCTCTCACACCATGTACAAAATTAACTCAAAATGGACCAAAGATCTAAATGTAAGAGCTAAAAGTATAAAACCCTTCAAAGAAAACATAGGATAAATCTTTGTGTTCACGGATTTAGCAAGGATTTCTTAAATATGACACCAAAAGCAGAAGCAGCCAAAGGGGAAAAAAATAGATAAATTGGACTTCACCAAAATTAAAACTTTTGTGCTTCATAGAAATGGAACACTTTTAGGACCTGCCCTTCCTGCTCACATCTCCCTTTCTGCAGAGATAACCACAGCTCTGTGTGTGTGTGTGTGTGTGTGTGTGTGTGTGTGTGTGTGTGTGTGATGATCATTCTCTTGCTTTGGTTTATTGCGTATTTATCACATCTCTAAACAATATAGTTTAGTTTTACCCATCTTGAAGTTAAGTTATATAAATGGAATCCTGCTGCATATTTTTTGTGACTTGCTTCTTTTTGCTCAATATAATGTTTGTGAACTTCATTTATCCTGATATCGCTGTAGTTCTGTGTAGAATTTTATAATATGGCATCATAATTAATACC